>JAMKCH010019449.1:0-36734 GCA_023653785.1 Ophioderma brevispina
CTAGCGTCAGTGGGTCCACAAAATGGCCACACACCCCCTTCCAGATCATCCAAGCATTCACAGATCCAATACATTGCATCTAGGTTCACCTTTCAGATATTCCCGGGCGATTCTTTACGTTATTCTCGGGCATACACTGGGTTGTTTTCGGGATGACCTCCTGTGCAAATTCCAGAGTTACTTTTGGCGTGTATACAGTTCCTGTACATAAACAAAAATCAAATTTGAGCTTGTTAATTAAAGTGTGCCAATAGGAATAATTAAGAGAAACATGGAGAAATCAACATTTCTAAATTCAAATCTGTCAATTCAAGTCATACAGAGTATTTGCCTTAGCACAAACTTACACTATGACAATTACAGATGGGTCGACTAACGACGTCAATCTACAATCTTATACAATACTGGACCCTGACCATTTAGCATCTGTACTCTCTTTAAGGAATTCTAACATGTCCAAAGCAGCCTTCTTCTCAATGATGACCTACTATAATTCACGCGGACACTTAGATTTTGCTGATTTTTTGCAGGATAAAATATAAAACCATCCGCAGAACGTCTACTCTTTCAGGTAAAAATGACCTTGCTTTTGTGCGTTAGTGCCCAAATCTGCTATCATCGCCACAAATCATTAAAGTGAATCGTGCACTCATCAAGAAAAGATAGTTGTGCGCAATATATCAGCATTCAGCAGCATATTTGTCTTTAAAGACCACCACCGCGCAGCGTTTTGATACCGTCGAAAATGTTCTTTTCAATCTTCACCGTTACATATACGGCCTTCGGGGAACAGTTTTGAGCTGGTTTGAATCTTATCGGCAAAGACGCTTTCGATGGTGAACATCGGCAATGACGTCCTCGCACATACTAACCTGGGCCGGAGCAGACCAATTCCCCCCCAATGTAGTCTGCTCCTCTGCGTTATATCATCCCCGAAGCATGGTATTGACCAGATCATACTTGCAGACGACACCCGAGTACATTTTACTTTTAACAGATGAAGACAACATCTCTCGCGCTAGCTGACCATTCATGTCCTGATCGTTAAAATGAGAACATACCTGGACAAGCAATGTACAGAAATAGCCTGTCGACAGTGCAAAGTCTCCTTGGAGGACCACATGCCTGTAACAAGCACCAACTAACTGCAGCGTCTCTCAAATGCTGCGCACGACTTGTCTGCAAGCGCCATGACACAATCGCCTCATTTACAGCAGCTTTATTGGCTTCCTGAATCTCATAGGATTGTCACGAGAATGGTTTTATTAACACCTTTAAAAATTTACACGTTTTCTTGATAAATGGAACTTCTTGATCTTACTGTGGTGGGGAGTAAAGTGAAGGATTAGATGAGTCTGGGTGACGGGCCGGAACAGGTGGTTTCATTCATGAGGTATTGACCGTCACAAAGGGGGTGAACCCATGCATTCAAAAAAAACCAGTCGGCCGTGCTGGGCGCTGACATTTTGACTATTGGCACGAATAATTATTATTTGGGGGTGCTTGTGAATACACAACATAATGTCAAGTCGATACCAACAATCCGGCAAAATAATCAGTTGTTGGATGTTGGGTGCTATTGGGTGGTTAAATTTTTTCGCTACCCCATGGCCATCACAACGAAGAAATGACACGTCAGTCGTCTTGATTTAAATAACCCACCTCAATGAATACATCTTTTCACCAAAAAATTTTTCACCTAAGCGCGCTAATCGCACCTAATCGAGTGAGTATCTGAGCACCATGATCCAGGTGCTATTATTCCACCTGGCCACCCTAACCCATACCTCAATTTGTATCACTACCGATTAGTGTATATGCAAGCGGCCCCACGTATGTGGAAGAAGGCGAGGCAGCCATTTCTTCCTATTGTTGGTACGCTATGTTTTCTTGGTGGTCGGCAAAACTGCGAGACGAATGAAATTTCTAATATGACGGTAACGTTTTGCCTCTCTATCTATATAGAACCTCTTTGGACCGTTGGAGTGTTCTGGGTTCCGCGGATTTTGACTACTCACCGATGAGAACAGTTGGCCGTTATGCTGGCCCAAAAGCGTGTTGTTTTCAGAAACTAAAAGGAAAAATGGAACGCTATGGCAAATCACTACAGTACACTATTTTTTGTAGTAACATTTATATACCTCTACTTAGATAGCTTTATATCTTTGTGTGTTCAATTAGTTTAGAGTTTCGGCTGGAATTTTCTGCTTTTTTGTGTTTTTTAATAACATGAAAAATGGGCCTTTGTATATCCTAAGACTTTGGTATTTTTTGAACGACAACAATAAATTTTTGAGGGCGGTTTTCTATTCGACTATTGCCCCTTTTTAGCACGGAAACAGTGATCTGTAAAGCTCTTTTCTGAAAATTGGACAAATTAAATAATTTTGTTGTGTTAGTGAATTTGCAATCCTTTCCTTTGAAAAAAAGCCTAAATGATATCACAAGATTTTTCTTTCAGGATTTTTCAGTTTCTTTAAAGAGAATCAAACTGAAATTTCCTAAATAGTTTAAGACAGAATAAACTCTGTTTTCGGTTCTCCTTGTCTGGTTTGTGTGAATCCTTTGAAACGGTCACGCTGTCCACGGAGTCACAGTATTGCATGTGCGAGAATAAAGGTGGTGTTCTAAAAAGAGGTGCACAATTCCACACAATAACTAATGTGGCAAGAGGTTTATTCCGTAAGTCACTACCTGAAGTAGTAAAAATGAATTATTACAGCCGGAAATCTTTTATAAAACCGGCACAACCACACCCTAGCGTCAATATCATGACCCATTGATGTCACTCGCTTACTGTAGTAAATCTAGCGACCAAGAGACTTATAAAAACTTTTTGGACAAAGTCCACTGTTGGAGAGAGGAGGAGCATTTTGTATCCACAGAATCAATAACATACGAAGAGACCAAACTGGATATGTTTTACTTTACCGTCTGGGCCTATATCATGCAACGCAGGCGCATAAAGTTTATGCAGATACGTTATTTGCAGTTGATCCCTTTGTGGTATGTTTGTAAATCACTATGTTTGCCATCCATTCCTTGAAACACAGCTTTTGAAATTCTCAATTATTACGGACAAACGAGAATAAAGCTATAGACTTGACAACTAATTTGAAAGTATTATTCCACTCACTAACTGCATCCTGTTTAAATGAATGAAATTTCATTGCGGACAAATATGATTTTCATAAAAATATAACCTGCAAATTATGACCTTTGTATCCCTTTGTATGTGAAATTCTCTGATTTTTGCGGGGTATACCTCTTCTATGTTCTTACTTATATCAGTTTCAAACTTTTGTCCCATTGCTTAACCCTCGTCTAACCAAAGGGGGGGGGATTACCACCCCCCCGTCAGTTTTTTCCCCGGCTGCTAAACCCCCTTTTTTTGGTGCCAAATTATTGAATGTAATTGTCATTGACATTTTCCGTTTTCCGCTCCTTTTCTCCAAAAACAAACATCCACCGGGGTTAGGTAGATACAGGGTGATCCCAAAGATTGGATAGATAGATAGTAAATGGTCCCCTCTTTTCATTTAGACCACAATGAGTACCGCATGCCTAGCATTTACGTCACAATGAACCGTCATAAAGTTCGCAGGTCAGCAAAACTGCACAATTTCCATAGACACACACAGTGAAAAATTCATTTTTTCGCCAAAAAGGTTTAGGAAACTCAGATTTTCATGCGGTTTTTGCTCTACGTGATGGGGAATGACTTAGTTTTATATAATGACAAAGCAGTTTAGAGCTATAATAATGTGTTTGATCTCTAACTTGCGAAATATCAATTTTCCACCCTATATTCATTCTTTCCTTACTTTCCTCAACCTATGACGTCATGTGACTCATAATGGGGATGTGTACTTATTTGGTACCAATGGATATAGAAACTCTAAGCTATCCTTTACAGGAATCTGGTGTTCAGTAACCGCAAATCAACGGGGGGTGGGGGGGGGGGGTGGTACCACCCCCCCTCTTCGGTATAGTTTTTGTTACAAAAAATGGCTCCAGGTAGATCGAGGGTTAAGTGCTCTAAAAAAAAAAATTAAAAAAAGACACGTTTGGTCGCATGGCATGGGGTCCAAAGGCTTGTGCAAAATGTCTCGTTATAATAATTCCCCGATAATTTTTGACGACAAAGCTGAGTTTGGCTCCGAGAACAAATCCATCAACCCACCATTTCCATCTTTGTCTATCCAACAATTTTTCGGGTGTGATGGTGTGAATCCATGTTTCGTCGTCGAGATATATGATTTGTGAGGTTCTTTAGTTTTTTCTGATCTTTTTAATTTTGCGTAAATATTGATGTCGCATTAAAACAATTTTGGCTTTTTCGATCAGGACTTTCTTCTGCCATTTTGGATGTTCAAATTTATATCCAACGCTTTTCAACAGTTTCCAGAAACACGTTTTCCCACCAGTGAGTTAATATCTTGACGAAAGTGCAACAGGTTATCTTATGTGGGAAATTCTTTCCTCTGGTAGATTGATGCACTTTACAAAATGATTGCTTGCCTCTCAAATTCGTCATGTTTTAGTCTATTCTACCCATTACATTATGTAGCAAGGTAGGATCCCCTGTCCCGCTCCAACGTTTCTTCTGTTTCGAAAGGTTTTTAGCTTGAAACAAAGGCTACGGATACCAGACGTATCTGTCAATGATTGGATAAGACGAGACGTACGTGACGATTTTAAAAATGCTTTGGGGAAAATCCAATTTACTGGATTCACGTGTCTCGTGGACCATATTAAAATCAAATGAAGTTGACTATTCTAACTGGAAATAGATGTTTCCAAACACATTTTTTCCCAGTTGTGGTATAGATATATATACATATAAGCCTGAATTAATTTTTGCCACTTGCTGTGAAGTAAAATTACATTTTATATCCCCTAACGTCCCTAGCGAAAAATCTGACAATCACGCAAATGGGAGGCCATTTCCTCCCCTAATGCAAGACAATGGTCCTCTCCGTGTTTTTTTTCAAAAGTACCATGAAATGCAGTTAAGGGACGTCAGGGATATATGAAGCCAAAACAAACGGTTTCAAGAAAGTCCTAGGTGCCAAGTCCTATCTGTCATTTGAAACATTCACTTGTCCGAGTACTTAATGTAAAAAGTGTCGCACTAAATGCAAATGTATCGTGTACTAACAATTAAAGAGAGCATTCACATTTTTTGGGCACTGTACAGGACTTCTTCTTCTTCTTATCGTTTCCAAAACACTGTGGTTCTCAAAATGATCCAGCCAGAGATTGGTACAACGTCTGGCTACTTCACTGAATTCCGCAAGGTCCTTCTTTGTGCATTGTTGCAGGCCAAGGTTTTCCATTGTCCTTTGGTGCTGTTCCACAACACAGGAAGTGTCCTGATCTGTTTCCCAAAGTAGCACCATTTCTGCAAGAACCTTAGATCGGCAGATTTCGGTTCTCAATCTGTTTGAGGCATCGCCATTCAGTTTTCCTTGGTTGATAGCAGGTATTTCTTTCCACAAGGCGACTCTCTTCATCTCCTTCGGACTGTTTCAAGAGGTTGGGACTTTGCTTAGAAACTCTCTCTGGATTTAAGTGCGGTTGGCAACAGTACTGTCCAGACATAGGGTGCTTCAACATTAGATACTTGGCAGCTACGCTCTTTGCATGCTCGCTACCTAGACGACGATGTCGTGGTGGAGCATCCTGCTTAGGATGTATAATGTTTTCCGTTGGTGTTGGACGGAGCTCCTGTGATAGGCCGACAGGAGCATTTAAAATGCTGAATCAAGCTTCTTGGCATGGGTTGATCTTTCCCATAAGGGGCAATCATACCTGCATATGATTAGCACAGGGCAAGTGCCGTCGATCTTAGGGTATAGGCGAGCACCCCATCTTGTGCAGTTAGTTTTGTTTCAAGATGTTCTTGTGCGTGAACATACTTTAACTCTTCCGTCTTCTCAATGTGGGTCTTATAAGAATGAGTGCGGTCCAAGGTAAACTTCTAGGTAGACAGGGTTATCACATTGCTCCAGGGGTGTTCCAGACAGGTAACTTTAAGCTGACTGTTGGCTTCACGGTTGCGTAGATGTAAAGAACACACCTGTGTCTTAGATTGATTTGCACGTAGGTGGTTTTCCCCTCATTAAAAAGAGTGAGTTCATCCAAAGCTTTGGTGAGTCTCTTCAACAACTGTGAAGTCGGCATCTTGGGCGCTAATTCCAAGATCGTCTGCATAATAAAACGACAGGTTTCCTGTAGTCCTAGGTTGGTCGTTGGTATAGATGTGAACAGTGAGAAGGTGCAAGCAACACTCCTTTTGGTAGACCATTCTTAGCCTACGCAATCTGGCTCTTCTTTCGCATCCTAGCCTAACAAGCAACAACGCCTGTGGTAGACCATGCTTTCTTCTGTTATGGGTCCTATCGGTGGATTCAATAAAGTATGCCAGGTTTTGATCTTTTTCTGGAGATCCTCTCCGAAACTTCCTCACCTTTAGCATTCTTTTCAGCCGAAAAGGGATCATCTTCAAACATGGTGATATACTCTTGATATTCTCTAGCACCTTCCTAGGAAAGGCCTTGTGCATATATTCCGTCCTACAACAGCCTCTGGGTATGAATCTCCGGGCAGTCTTGTTCACTAGTTATGCAAATTTGTCATAGTTTGGGGTTTTGGAGCAATCCTATCCTCTTCACGTTCTGTCCAGGTCATCAGTTAATCCATGCCACTCTGCTTTCCTGTAGTTAAAGCGGACGCTCAAATGCACTTTGTTTGGTTCTTACTGCCAGCGTTGACTTGGATACCGATTGGTCGATGTTGAGTTAAGGGAACAGGATCTCAGAACAATCTTGCTACACAGGTTACAGGACTAAAAATTAACAAGCGATTAATCTGGGATTAAACGTCTAAATTACGATGTTTAAAAAAAGAATAAATAAAAAAACAACCTGCACATACCCTTCTAAATTTTGAAAAACCTTCTATTCTACCCTCCGCTCTAAAATGGAAGATAATCTCGCAGTCGCTTCGATTTACTATAGAGAACCGGAACCCTATGTTAGCTCGAAGAATCTGAATTTAGAAAGAGGGGGAATTTAACATTTTAAAGGTTGATACTGATCCAAATTAATGAACCGTGGTCGTTCCAGATCGCGCACAGTTAGTAAACAGAATAATGTACACTTATAATAATATCACACCACCACATTTGATTGGTAAACAGGGTGTAGGATGCGCAGGTCCATGGGCTGTTACAGGTGGGCAAGTAGTGTGTTTCTTTCCTGTGCCATCGAATTTCTCGCTCTCATAATAGCCGCCAGCCGCCTCCTCCCAGTCAGTCTCAGTAGACGAGTCCTCAAAAACAGCCACAGAGAAAGGATGTGGCAGAACACTGTCGGAGTTGATTGAAGTGATCTGTTCATGCCATCAAAGTCACAACTGCTGAGTGTTTGCCTTTTTGGCGTCAACCCAGAAGAGGCGTGCTGAGAAGTAATCGATTAAGCAAGACGTTTGGCCATATTAAATTGTCTCTGTCCCAATAGAAGTCGTTTCATGGATGGGCCGTCCATATTTCCTGCACGCTCATCTTAGGCTCTACACCCCATCAGTCCAGTACATCATCTAAACGGACAGGATAAAATGGTTTAATTATGGTAGGATTTTGTTTATAATTCCTGTCACTTCATTAAAGATTTTTGGGGCGTGTCGACAATTCCATTCGTTCTGAGAGGTTGTATACTTTCCCATCGATACAATAGAAATTCGATCTGACGATACCTGATTCAGATTAAGGCTATAATTTAAAAAAAAAATCCCTTTTCTCTCACCGAACAAATGCAAGCAAATTCACTGAATGAATTCCAAACACCACACTTGAACAAACTCTGCAGCGTTCAACATAAGAAAATAGTAGGAATAAGTATTATAACGGCCAAAGTTCTTTTAACGTTCACTAAGGACTATTAAAACTCTAAGACGTTACCTTTATTCGTCTTTTTCGAGAAGCAATGAATGACATCTTGGTCCAATCATTTGTCTACGTACTAAGAGTTTTGGTCACTCTAACCAACTACAATATTTACGTGCCTTCTTCTTCTTAATATGTCCAAAACAAGTGGTTCTTAAATATGATCAGCCAGAGGTGTGACAGTGTCTGGTTCTTCAACTGAATTCCTGTAAAGATCCTTGCGGTGCATTGTGCTTGCTCCAGCAGTGGGCAGACCGGGAGATGTTCCATTGTCTGTGTGCTGTCCGAGATCCAGATCTGTTTAGAATCCGCTATGGTAGCCTCTTATTGACAATGTCGTAATCGTTATCGTGCCGGAAAAAATTGAGATTTCTTAAATTTACTTCCTAAAACTAGCAAACCAAGACAAATAGCTTATAAGGCACATAATCACCAGGTAATTACGCCTGGACAAATTTATCGAGGAAATATCTGCAATTTAATAGAAATGGCGAAGAAAATCGTCCTCAACTGACAACTATGCGGGAGCTTTTGATACAATGTACGCCAACAATGCTAACACAGGTGCCAGGCAAAAACAACAACAGCGCAGACCACCGGCCGCGTACTGTTTTTTTTCAAGAAAAGGGATGCAGTTGGGTACAATTGACCAAGTAAGTGGAGCGGGAAGGCCTGCACCAGAGGAGGTCTATACACAGCTTTGTAAGTTATTCGCAGTGAATACATAGAAGGTGTTCAGAAGATTGGTGGTTTGGGGCGGCTTTAATCACAGATTTTTTACTGCTCATGTAACTATTAGCTGAAGACTGGATATAAAGATTTAAGAATGTTACTATTCAACTAAAACAACCACTTCCCCTCGAACAGAAAGAAACACCGTGTTAGTTCGTTAGTAAATGCCCTCCGGGGTCTAGATGCGAAATGTGGGAGAGTGCCGTGAAGAAAAATTACGTGTAGGTGGGACAACTTGTCAACTGTTTCAATGGCAATAGAGTGGAAATTAGAAACCGAGTACCGCTCTTTCCCCGAACTTAGCCGTTAATGACTGTTAAGCTAAGATATTCCACCCTGGCCAACCACAAACTAAGGACGTCATATGTTCCCACTGTCACAACAGGGCATTATGCGGCTACATGCATGAACCCTGTAAAGTGTAAGATATGTAAACGGAATGTCACACTGATGGGCATGTCCTCGAGTCCAGCAACTCCCATGCCTGAAACTATGAAAGGCAAAGTGAAAACAAAGACAAGCCGAGATAACAAGAATCAAATGTGCAGGGGAACACTCAGAGTAAAGATAGTGACAAATCAGATGCAGAAAACACCAATGCAAAAAAGCCGATGGCACAAGCGAATTTAAAACTCAAGGGCTGGGAAATAGAATCACTGAGAAGAACTTCCATCGCTGATCCAATGGACAGTGACACGGAACCTGAATAATCCTCATATAACTTCTGGCAAATGACCTTGCTTTGTAAAAAAACCACAGTATTCAACTTAAGTGCTGTGTCACCCCCTCACCAAACAGAGCAAACAGAGTGCGGTCAGAGTTAACAGAGGGTAGACAGAGAATGAAGGCAACAAGCAGCATCAAAAGGACATGAAACCATGAAGTATAAACATCCATAGAGTAAATGTTTTGCAGTCAATGTAAATATGACAGTACTGTATCATGGTCAAATATGGTGCACATTTTGCCATATATCTGTTCAACAATCACGCAAAAAAATGTTAAAACATATTTTGTATTATACTATTTTAAACTATGCCGTAAAGGTGATCTGAATCTCCCATGAACACTGACAAAACATGCATTAACTTAGTCTCTCTTAATGTTAGAGGTCTAAGAAACAAACAAAAACGTGATCTTATCAATATTTGGATTTGTCAACAGAAAGCGGATATTTGTCTCCTTCAAGAGACCTTTTTAGACAAAGATTTAGAAAGCCTTATTAAGCATGAGTGGAATGTTGAAATTTTTAGTTCTTTTGGCTCTGCACGTAGCAGAGGCGTGTCGATAATTTATAAAAAGAGTCTTGATTTAAAAGTCATAAATCAATGTATTCAAGAGACCCATTTACCTTAATTAATCTATATGCACCCACCAATTATAAAAATAGGGAACTTTTCTTCAAGAACTGTTTGAAGTACTAAGAGTTTGGTCACTCATAACCAACTACAATATTTACGTAGCCTTCTTCTTCTTATTGTATACAAACACAGTGGTTCTTAAATATGATCAAGCCAGAGGTGTGTACAGTGTCTGGCTGCTTCACTGAATTCTGCAAGATCCTTGTCTGTGCATTGTTGCTCCAGCATTGGGCAGACCAAGAGATATCCCATTGTATGTGGTGCTGTTCCACAATCAGATCGGCCGGTTCTGGTTCTCAATCTATTGAGACATCGCCATTCAGCCCATGTTTTTTTTTTTTTTTTTTTTTGTGCATTGTTGCTCCAGCATTTGGCAGACCAAGAAATATCCCATTGTCTGTGGTGCTGTTCCACAATCACATATAGGTCCTGATCTGCTTCCAGGTAACCGCACTTTTACAAGGAAACCTTAGATCGGCCGGTTCTGGTTCTCAATCTGTTGAGACATCGCCATTCAGCCCATGAAGAAGATGCTCACCAGGTTCAATACCAATAGATGTTACTTGGTTGCTTCGCATTAGATGCTTGGCAGCTACGCTCTTGCATGCTAGCTATATTACGCCGAATGTCTGGTGGAGCAACGGGCAACTTATACTAGATGTATAAGTTGTCCGTTGGTGTTGGGCGAAGACATCCTGTGATAAGCCGGCAGGAGGCATTTAACGCTGGATCAAGCTTCTTGACATGGGTTGATCTTTCCCATACAGGGCAAGCATACACTGCACATGAGTAGCACAGGGCAAATGCCGTCGATCTTAAGGTATGTGAGCGAGCACCCCATTTTGCGGCCGTGAGTTTGTTCGAATTCTCCTTAACGTTTAGAGGTTCATCCGGCCTCGATGTTCATGGGACTTTATCCATTCTTTGATTGACAAAGGAATCGATAGCGTGTCTCAGACTGTACGGCAATCTATTCAACTGATTCTGGTATGAAGCTTGTACATATTCGATACAAAAAGGTTCATGTAAAATGGGTTCCAGCATCTACTCAGTTGAACAAAGTTGACCATTTACAACTTTATACTTTTGATATCAACACATCATCTCCAAATTAATTCGTACCATCGAAAATATGCGTTTACTGACAGGAATAAAAAACATATAATGTAAAAAATGCTAATATCAGCTTGATTTAACTACATTAACTACAAATCTGGTACCAAATATTATATATATATTTACCCATTTCGTGGATCAAGCGCAATGGTTCTGGGCTCATCCAGGTCGTCTGTGATCAGCGTTTTTCTATGTCTACCATCCAGACTAGCCACGCTGATGGCGTCTATACCGGTATCTGTCCAATACAGGTTGTCGTAAATCCAGTCTACTGCAATACCGTCTGCTGTATTTACATCAATTACAGCGTGGTGTTCAGCCGGTTCGCCATACTGGTGGATCACGCCACTATGGGAAATAACATGTATTTTAAATATTTACTACGAAGTACCGGTGAAGTCACACTTAAAGACTTGAACTATTCTTTTTTCTTACCTATAGATTTGTTTATCAAACACGTCTGTCCAGTACAATCGGTTACTAGGTTCATAATAGTCTATGGATACAGCAGATCGGAGGTCGTCAAAAACCAGGCGATATTCTCTGGTAAAAACGTTGTATTCCCCTATGTCATTTCGGTTTGAAAAGACAATGAGTGGTCTCGGACCGGCCTTTGCCATTGCAGGTGTGTGGTCCTCCTCCAAGTAGAATCCCTCGCTCATATGCAGGTAAAGTTACCGTCGGTGTTGTTGCACGTTTGACTGCAAGGGGGTGGTATGGCCTTGCATGCATTCGTTTGTCGACGCATGTGCGGTTGTCCTGCAGTTCAAACCCTCCGACAAAAATGAGAAGTAGCCAATGGAATTAGTGTGGCAAAGGTTGAGTGCATCCCCCGGTGTTTAGTTGGATTCTCGATAGCTGAAGCACGCAGAAGGGAGAGATATCACGTTTCATTAGAAGAATACTGCCGCAATTAATTGGTATTACCAAACTGAAAATACCGCCTTAGTTACCTGATATTTAAGGCAATTTCAAGTGCACTGCCATTACGTTTTAATAATTTGAGATTTACCAAAGAACAAATTTTGTATGACTTCTCTAAAAAAGGCAGTTTATTGCTAAGTTTTGTTTGATCCTCAATTTGTTTAATAATAAGACACCAATTTCAATGGTAATTCAAATTTAAAATTTTGCACACGATGTCTCCTTTTGGAGCCATATAAAATACCCAACACATTATGTCTTTTTTCCCCTTCTTATGCCCTTGGTTTGGAATGTTTTAATTCTTAGGAGCATCGTTTTTACTGGTTAATAACTCCTTAATTAGATTAAAGAAAAGCAAAGCAAACAAACAGATAAATAAACAAACAAATCCCTTGACACTAAACTTTTGAAACATTACAACCTAGCTAAATCCACTTACAGCATGCGCCTACTTCGTCTTCGAAATCAACGCAATCGTTAACTTGATCACAAACTCTTTCCATCTCTATACAATCGCCACTGTTGCACTGAAAGTGAGTGTGATTAGCACACAGTGGTGTGGGAGCTGGCAATAAAGTAAAAGCAATATTAAATCCAAAAACCCAACTTAAAAATTAACAATATATTGTATATAATACATATTCCAGCTTATTCCGTCACCTCCTCTAGACGGTACATGTTATTATATATGCAAATATACAAGTAACCTGCTGGGATTGGTAGGGGTAATGAGCAAAAAGTATCATATTGTACTGTTTTCTAGGGGTGGGGTATATTTGCCAGTTGTCGAAGGATCCCATTCGGTTCCAGCCATCGGTCTAGTTTTAATAGTATTAAAAGTGAATAAAAACCACTATTACTGTAGTTTAAATACAGTAATTGATGGCAAACAAATAACATTCCACACACAAATTCACTGACAAAACCTCAGCTTTACAATATCACTAATCTGTACAAAATACGGAACCGTAAATACAGAATTGACTATTTGGCAAAAGAAAATGAATATGAAATATCCAGGGTATAAAATCGCTGGCTAACATAACACAAGCGCAGATTACGAGAATAACTTTGATTTCTACTTTAATTCATCATCTGATCTAGTCGGCCATATTATGTTGTTGTGCTTGGTCAAAGGTCATCTCCCCCGTTGCCGGTTCATTGTTAAAAGTGACCTAGAAATGGGTGTTTGAAATTATACTGTGTGTATATTGTGAAAAGTGTAGGACAATACCAGGGTACCATTCGCACTTGCGATTTGCATGCGGGATAATTGGGCCAACATCAAGGAATAAGTTCGCTCGGAAATAAGAACTTGAATCCAATTTTATAAGGGACTGAGGCAATCTCATGTCACAAACGGGCAAAATACTAATGGGCATGTCTGGATTTGGAAAATTCGCATTCAATAAATGACTTAACAATAAACAGAACCAAGTAACGACGAGACCAGATAAGTAAAATTAGGAACATTAGAAAATATCATGGTATAGACCGTGATTATAACAAGAGTGATCGTTCCATGATACCTTCTTCGAGGCCAAAATAGAGGTTCTTCCACCTTTCGGATAGCGGCCATCTGCCGGGAAATGTGCACAGTTCATTTCAAAATTTTGGAGACTTCTAAATCTAAAGAACGACATGCACGTTGGATATGTATGCATAAAAGTGTGAATAGCACAAGTACTTTGAGGTCGTTGGGATGATATGAATAACGAATACTACGGGAACTAAAACCTGTAGATGGATTAGGCCGGAGTGAGTTGAAAGACTCTATGAAAGGCTGATCTAGTAATAAAAAATGTTTTTCCATAAAACTTTGGGGAGATGGATGAATGAATGGAATTCAACTTTAAATGCCTCGTTATTGTTTAACTTACGAGGGCATATGTTTTCGTTGATCCATCCATACAATCACCAATACCATTGCAGTCTTGTTTCCCCACGCATTGACCACTGTCACAAGTAAACTGGTCGATTGAGCAGGTCTCGCTTACTGGTGTTTGAAATGAAATACAAGCATAAGTAAGAGAAGTCAGAAAGAGAGGTGTTAACTATGATTCATGACTTGTTCTTCATTCCCCGTTAAAGATCATTTGCAGGAAGTTACGTATTACTAAGTCTTTATATGAATAATCACTTACGGGCAGTGTGTGACATGTATTATTAGCGGTATGAATACTAAGTTGCATTTCTTGTATAGTATTTTCAGTTTCAGTGTGTCATTTTTAAGTTCGGTGTGGTCATTGTGGTCTGTTTGGCCTTTACGGTCACAACCCGCATATAATTTTTTTATGATACGGGATTAATAAAGTTTTATTGAAGAGTATTCGGGGGATATAAACGGATTTGTCCACGCAGAGAATGGGTTTAGGGCCCATTGGTCTGGTCATTGTTTGCTACTGTACATAAAGCCCATGATCGTTCCAATCACATACCGTGGTTGCGGCTCCTTGAACAATGGGCGTCGACTTATTATCCCGGGCTTTGGCCCTTTATCGCCAACGTCATCACATAGCATAGATCTGCGTAGGAAGAGGTCTGGCTTGGCTACTTGGGACAATAAACGTTTCCCCACCTCCTCTCCCCATTTGTATAGAGGGTAAGAACGTACCAGTTCTCATTTTCTTGCCCAAAAGGCGGCTCATTGCTTTTATTTGGCATTTATTTGGTTTTCATTCATGAATATGGCAATTTTATCTTACTGATAACTGCTGTGAGCCGCGCCGAGTAGCTGACTTCAAGGCTCTGCAGATATGGCTCTAGGTATTAATTAGAGTATGTATCAATGTTGAGCTGACAAATGCGGGATTTATTAAAGGTATTTTCATTTAATTTAGTTCAGGCAAATACCAGACGGTATGAATTCAGATTTTCTTGCACCCAGTTCAGTCTATGCATTAATTAAAGTATTACTATGCCCAATGATTTTTCGATCTTGGATGTCTTTCGAGCCTTAGAGGTAATGATCAGGTTCAAACAAGGTTTAAGTTAATATTTCAAACAATTGTTCTAGGACAAGCCCTTTGAGGTATTTGACTTAAGAGCCCTTTAACTACGTTTGATTTACAACTGTAAATCCCAATATCAATTGATCCATGGAATGTTGCGGGTAAGCCGGCAAATGGTTATTATTATCCCAATATGTCATGGCAGCCTATCTTTGCTACAATGATCCAATGGTGTGATATTACATAATGATTATGATGTATTAATTTGGCTTTGCAGTAAAATTAAATTATTGGTTAAAAAATTGGTTAGAGGAAACTGTTCTTCATGCCAAGGGCATGAAATATAACGATTTTATGATTTTACTGAGTTGGCTTTTGTTCATACTAAAAGTTACCATATGTGGCTATACAGGGAAAGGTGCATGTTGGCTTTACTGATGGCTCAATCTGTGGTGTGGGTTTATTAGGGGAAGCGGTCTCCAAGCCCATGGTACTATAAATGATTGTTCTCAAAGCCAGCTTAATCTTTGCTAACATGGTTCTCTAGTGATTTTTTATAATGATGTATTAATTTTGGTTGCAGTATAATTTAAATTCACTTGGTGAATGAATGGAACTTTGAAATTTTGGCTAGAGGAAACTGTTTCCTGCCAAGGGCAGGCAAACATAAGAATTTTATTATTTGTACAATGTGGATTGTATTATAAAAATTTTGTAATATGTGGCTTTACGAAAATTGCATGTGCTTTACAGAGGGCTCAATCTGGGGTATGGGTTTATTAGGGGGGAGGAAACTTGTCTCCAGGCCCCCATGGTGTTAAAATAAATTATTCTCAAAGCCAGGGCATATTGCAAACACCTATGGCTGTTTGGAGGAGGAGAACCTGTTTTGAATGAATAAAGGACTACGTCCTACGCACCGATGGTGAATGCAATTGGCAAACATTTGTCTTGTCCCATTCTTGTACGTTTGTGGAAATAAAGCTTGAGTGATTGATAATTAAGTAATTAAGTAATAAATAATATTACTACAAATAGGTATTTAGAATTTTACATTACAAACTAAATCGGTACGGTCACCTCTGCATTTTTTTCTGGATAGAGTGTCACACCTAAGTGTAAGGATACGTTTGGGCTTGCACATGAGACTGTCTGAGTTTCATTTTACATGTTTGTAATGTTTTCAATGAAATATCACAGTTGTTTACGGGGACTGTGACCGAAAAGAGTACGAGCAATTGCAGACGATCAACATTTGTAGACGATCAAGAAATGGCTACAGCGCGGTACCAACCGTCTGAGCCAGCGCGATTTCAGCCCCTGAGGAAAGATTCTCAGCAGGTTCAATACCAATAGATGTTACTTAGTTCTTCACATTAGATGCTTGGTAAGCTACGCTCTTGCATACTTCGCTACATTACGACGACGCCGAATGTCCATGGTGGAGCACGACGGACAACTTATACAATCCTAGATGTGCTAAGTGTCCCGTTTTGGTGTTGGGCTAAGCATCCTGTGATAGCCGGCAAGGAGGGGGCATTTTAACGCTATCACGCTCTTGACAGGTTGATCTTTCCCCATACAGGGCAAGCTACACTGCACATGAGTAGCACTGGGCAAGTGCAGTCGATCTTAAGGTATGTGAGCGAGCACCGCCATTTTGTGGCCGTGAGTTTGTTCGAATCCCTCCTTTAACGTTATAAGGAGCGCCGAGCTTCGAAAGTGCTCTAGTTTTCGAGGTTACCCCCTCCCCTCCGTACAAACAAACAACACCAACGTATTTGTAGGATAAATATGTGAGATTTAAGAAATGATGGTTTGTTGAAAATTTTGGTGGCAGGGAATGAGTTTCTTTCCTTAAAAAAAGGCTGTAAAAGCATTTTGGCTGCAAATTAAGCGAATTATTATTTTAAATTTTTTTTTTAAGTAAAAATTTACAATCTTATTTTTATGGTATCCATTTTTGTTATTGATATAGGAATTATACATTGCATAACGGGTTCGGTAATACCGTTGTGGTGACATGTGATAAAAAGGATGTTTTTTTGTAGAAAAAGGTGTTTGGGGGCTAAAATTCTAGACCCTTTTTTTTATATATTGTATAAACAAACTTCTTCTATTTTATAAATTTCAGACGATGATAGTATTGCAATCGTGATTAAAAGTTGTTTTGCTAGTAAATTAATAAATCTTGATATTCTTAATTTGTAGCTCAAAAACGTGATTTTTTTTACCCAAAAAACCACCCCTGCCACCAAACTTTTTGAACCACACACATTTTTAAAACTTATTTTATTAACTAAGCTTGGCGAATAGAAGTGGTTGCTTTTTTGTTGTCACCGAGGTGGAGGGGTTGTCGTACATTTTGCAGTCCAAACCGCTCCACTATTAGAGTTCACCGCCTCGATTGTCAGGGACTTTATCCATTCTTGATTTACAAAGAATCAATATCGTGTCCTCAACTGTCGACCATCATTCAACTGATTCTTTATGAAGCTTTTACATATTCGATACAAAAAGGTTCTGTAAATGGGTTACAGCATCTACTACTCAGGTTGGAACCAAAGCTGACCATTCACAACTTTTTAACTGTTTTGCTCATCTCCAAAATAAATCGTACCATCGAAAATATTGCGTTTTCTGACAGGACATAAAAAACAAATGTAGGAAAAAAATGGCTAATATAAGCTTGATTTAATAACTACATTAACTCCAATCTGGTACCAAATATTATATAGATTTACCCATTTTTTGTGGATCAAGCACAATGTTACCGGGCTCATCAGGTCGTCTGTGATCAGCGTTTTTCTATGTCTACCATCCAGACTAGCCACCTGAATTGCTCTATACCGGTTATCTGTCCAATACAGGTTGCCGTAAAATTGATCCAGTCTACTTAACTGCAATACCGTCTGCTTGTATTTACATCAAATTACAGCGTGATGTTCACCGGTTCGCCATACTGGTGGATCACGCCACTATGGGAAATAACCATGTATTTGAAATATTTACTACGAAGTACCGGTGAAGTCACACCCCCTTAAGACTTGAACTATTCTTTTTTCTCCTATAGATTTGTTTCATCATCACGCTGTCCAGTACAATCGTTTACTAGGTTCATGATAGTCCCCTAGGTAGACAGCATCGGAGGTCGTCAAAAAGCAGGCGATATTCTCTGGTAAAAACGTTGTACTCCCTAATGTCCATTTCGGTTTGAAAGACATGAGTGGTCTTGACCGGCTTCCCTTTGCAGGGTGTTGGTCCTCCCCTCCAATTAAGAAATCCCTCGCTACTTTGCAGGTAAAGGTTACCGTCGTGTTTTTTGCAGTTTGGCTACACGGGGTGGTATGGCTTGCATTCGTTAATGTCGACGCATTGTGGTTGTCATGTAGTTCATAACCGTTCCACCGACAGCTGCTAAATATCCAATGGGAAGATTGTGGCAAAGGTGATTGCACCTCCGTTGTTATTTGACATTACATCGATGTAAAGCTTGAAGCACGCAGAAGGGAGAGATATCACGTTTAGTCGGTTGACGTTTCTACCAACAGATCAGTAAGTAGTGTTCTACTAGATGTGGAGGTGCTTAACACTTAAGGACCTGGTACATTTAAAATAGTGCTCCCTCAGATTTTTCAAAATTATATTTGCAGACGTAAACCCTAGCTCCAGGGCAAGTGAGCAGGTCTTTTGTGGAGTTTATAAGGTCCAAGCTAACTTCTATAAATGCAACATGTGACCGTTTTAAGCCCTCTGTGACTGGCGGGTATGGTCGGCAACCAAAAAACCAAGCGGGCCCCCTGGGTTAAGGGGTTTGGGAACTTGCTGCCTTGTGAGGAGGTCTTGGATGGGCGCAATGCTAGGCCCACCCGCCGAAACTGTGGTTGCGTCGGAAGGGCATCCGGCCGGAAAACTTTGCTTCATCTTTAGTAATCATGCCAGAGTCTATCATGAATTTGCGAGAACTGCTAGGGCGCTTCCCCGAAGCGCGCGTGTCATCAACCCCCGGTTGGCATTAGAAGGGGTTTTGGACAGGGGTACCGCGGTCAACCACGTCCCGGCTAAGAAGCTTAGTGGAGACCATGTTTGGGGGGGAAGCTGGAAGTTGGGGATCTATGCCAGAAAAGGAGAGAACTGGTTGAGTTTTGTCGAAGACGAACAAGTCGAAATTCCGTGTGTGCAAGAGACAATGAAAGGCAAGAGCTCCAGGGAGCTAGGAGAAGGATATAAGATATTCTATGGTGGAGAAGAGAGCAAGCAAAATGGAGTTGGTATCATTTTCAGTCCGCCCAAATACAAGGAAGAGGGATAGGAGGTGGGTAACGACATCATATATAATGATGAGATGAGAATTGGTGATATCTGTAGAAGTGTACACATCATCTCAGCTTATGCTCCCCAGGGTTTGGGGGAAACTGAGGATTGAAAGAAGCATTATGGAAATTTTTGAATGAACTGTATCCTATAGTGCGGCTCAGAATGAAAAGTTTGTGTGGTAGGAGAAGACCTAATTGGTCATGTTGGTAGAACAGCACACGGTTTCCATCAGGTGCACGGGAGGAAGAGATATGGTTAGAGAAACAAGATGGGAGAAGATTCTGGAGTGTGCTGAGAGTGTAAACATGGCAATTGTCAATACATTCTATGAGAAGCCATATGAACACCTGATCACCTATAAAAGTGGAATCCATGCGACCCATATTGACTATGTGTGGGAAAGGAGAACAGATCTCAAGATGATAAGGAACTGCAAGGTAATCCCAGTGAATCAGTAGTGGGCTCTATAGACTGGGTAGTGCAGTCCTAAACATCAAGAGGGAGAAGAGGGGAAGCCGGAGCACAAAAAGGTAGGATCAAGATAATGGAAGCTGAAGGGAGAGAAAGTAAGATTAAAGAGACCAAGGTAAACATTTATATGACAGTAAAACTGAAACGGTAGAAAAAAACTGGAAAGCCATGAAAGACAGCATCCTATGAAGTAGCAACATATGTCTGTGGTTGCACAAGGGAATAAAACACCGAACGAAACATTGTGGTGGAGGTGAGGCAGTGCAGCTAAGATCAGAGAGAAGGAGACTTTCAAGCTTGGCAAAGTGAGGGGGGAAGACCATATAAAACTTCAGGAGGCGGAAAGGGATCTAAGAAAGCGGATTGGCCAAAGCAAAACCTGAAGGTCGGACTGGTATGACAACATGGAGACCGAAGAAAGAAAAGATGATCTATAAGGTGGCAAGAAAGAGCCCAAGGCAAGACGGACATTGGTGAGGTAGCAGTCCTCAAAACCAGAATGGTGAGCTACTGACAGATGAGAAGGAGATAAGAGGTAGATGGGCGGAGTATTTCACCCATCTTCTAAATGTGGAGAAATGATAGGGAAGACCGTGAGGATTGTCCACCATTTGAAGGACCTGTGGCAAGACATAACCTTGGGAAGAATGAGTGGAGCTTTTGAAAAGATGAATACTGGCAAAGCGCTGGAGCATCAGGTTTACCATGTTGATCTTCTAGTTGCCTTGGCAAGAAGGAGAAGAAATGCTGCATTCTCTGCTACTGAAAGTCTGCATGCAGAGGAATGCCAAATGAGTGGGAACTTAGTGAAATTGTCACCATCTATGGAAAACAAAGGTGATCCCCTGGATTGTGGCAATTTTAGGAGGGATCAAGCTGTTGGAACATGCAATGAAGGTTCTGGAGAAGATCATAGAGAAGAGGCTACGCAAGCTTTTGACATTGATAATATGCAATTTTGGCCTTTAGAACCCAGGACAGGACAGCAGATGCAGTTTTTATCATCAAGCAGTTGCAGGATAAAGCACCTTGAAGTCACAAAGATCATCTTTCATTCACCTTTGTGGACCTGGAAAAAGCATATGACTGCATCCCAAGAGAGCTGGTGTATTGGGACCACCTGTAGGGAAGAGATGGTTCCAGGGAACTGTGGGAGGCTGGTTAGACTCCATCCCAGGGAGCAAGAACTGTGATAAGGTACCATAATATGGGAAGACCGATTGAATTCACATCAGGTTGGCTGCAACCAATGGTCAGTATTCAAGCCCTTCCTAGTTTTACATTACAGTGATACTTGATGTTATCAGTGAGATTTTCAGCGGAGGCCTGCCATGGGAAATTGTTATTTGCCGATGACATGCACTGATTGCAGACAGGAGATGAGTTGCAAGATCAAATGGAGTAAAGTGGCAAGAGGGGATGATGCAAAGGACTGAAGGTTAATACATCCAAGACAGAAGTGATAGTCAGCACAAAGGGGAGAAAGAAAGGCACAAATCAAGGATAGAAAATGGCGTAGAACTGAAACAGGTGACAAATCAGTACCTGGGAGTAACTCTTAGTGAGAGTGAGGCTCATCAGCAGCATAGAAGCAAGAGTAACTGCAGCATGGGTAAAATTGAGATAACTCTGGCAGGTGTTTGGGTGACAAAAAGATGCCAAGGGAGACTGAAAGTCCAAGGTTTACAACAGCATCATCCGCCCAGTGTTGCTGTACGGTGAAGAGTCATGGACAGTGGGAAGGAAGAGGAAAGAATTCTGGAAGCAACAGAGATAGGATGTTAGGAGGATAAAATGAGTCACAATGAGGGACAGAAAGCGGAGTGGATATCAGGAAGGCGTTAGGAGTGAATGATATCAACGATAAGGTGAGAGAGATCCGAATGAGATTGTACGGTCCATGTATGAGGATTGGAGATGAAGGCCCTGCTAAGAAAGTGATGAACCCAAATGATGGAAAGAGACCTAGAGGAAAACCCACGAAACGATGGAAGGACAATGTAAAGCAGGAACATGGCCACTTGCCAGTTGAAAGCGAGGATTCAAGAGAGACCACATCTATGAGGAGGTAGACAAGGCAGCCGACCCCGGGTTGGATTAGCACCCTGCAGATCAGCGGGGAAACCAGGCGTTCATGGAAGAGAGAGAGAGAGAGAGGATAAAAAAATGATCTCAGACCCATGAAACATTAACCATACGCTGAAATAGGTCCTCGTGTTTTGCCGTCATGAATTCAAATTTTAATACACCATTTCTTGGGTACGAACAAAAAAAATAAGATACATTACGGCTATTTTGGGTATGAATGATAAAAACTTTAACGCCCAATAAGAGGGTATCACATTACTATCGCCAGTTAACGCCAATAGGGGTCTATTTTGAGGGTTGATTAACAAGCATGGTAGCACTTTTATATGTGTCTTTATATTGTCGTTATTATACATCTTTAAAGTATTGTTTAACAACACAATTAATTTGAGATTTAACCAAAGAACAAATTTGGTATGACTTTACTAAAAGACAGTTTGTTTTGTCCTTAATTTGTTTAATCCTAAGACATCAACCTCAATGTCATTCGAATTTTGCAATTTTGCACACGGATGTCCCCTTTTGGGCCATTAAAAATAAACAACCACTGGTATTTGGTTTTTTTCCTCCTCAGGCCCTGGTTTTGAATTTTTAGGATCAACGCGTTTTAATACTGATTATAACTCCTTAATTAGATTAAATTTCGAAGAAGAAAAGCAACAAACAAACAAAGAAACCAATTTTAATCGGGTTCCTCCTTGACAGGAAACTGTTAAAACTATATTCACTTACAGCATGGGCCAACTTCGTCTTCGAAATCAACGCAATCCTTAACTTGATCACAAACTCTGTCCATCTCTTACAATCACCGTTATTACACTGGAAGTGGGTGTGGTTAGCACACGTGGTGTGGGAGCTGCCAATAAAGTAAAGCAATATTAAAAACCCCAAAACCCCACTTAAAAATTAACAATAAATGTATATGGTTTATATTTTCCGCCACTTCCCTAACTGGTGTATGTTAATTATAGCAAATATACAGGGTATTAAACATGTCTGGGATTGGTAGGGTAATGAGAAAAATAACATTGTACTGTTTTTCTGGGGGTATATTTGCCAGTTGTCGAGGATCCCATGTTAGTTCCAAGCTTCGGTCTCGTTTTGTAATTTTAAAATTGAATAATACACTATTAAAAATTCAAGGCCGAAATGCGGAATTGATGGCAACAATAACACCCTTATTCAACATTCACATTACAAACCTCAGCTTCAACATTATTAAGCTGTGACAAAACCCGGACCCGTAAATAAACAGAATTGACGACGTGGGCAAAGAGAATGGAAGGTGAAATATTCAGTGTACCACATATCACTTCGAAATAAGAACTTCAATATGACATCCATTAAATTAATTTTTTGACGGGTATTAGTCGTGTTCACAAACGACAGAGCGGACCGGTGTCCATATTTTATAGCGTCCGGCCGTTTTAGTGTCCGTGCCGGACTCTAAGGTTTAAATCTGAGATTCCGACGGGTACTAAGTTTTTCTGTGTTTCTGTCCTAGGACTCCTGTTTTAAACGGAGCGTCCCATAGGACTCTGGTTATAAGTCGTGTGTTTGTCGCCGGAACACCTATACGTTTAAGTGGTCAAGTCCCGTCGGCCACTGAGGTTTAAAAAATTTCCCCCTTTTAGGTCCGACGGGATAACTAAGTTTTTTAAGTTTCATTGTCCTAGACTCCTGGTTTTAAAAATGGACGTCCCATAGGAACTGTGTGTTTACACTTTTGTGGTTTTTGGTTGGGTCCGTCGACACTGAGGTTTAAATCTGAGGTTCCGACGGACACTAATTGGTACTTTCATTGTCCTAGGACTCGTTGTTTTAAAAGGTAGCGTCTCATACGTACCGTGTGTAATAAGTGGTTTTGGTCCGTCGGACACCAATGTTTTGAGTCGGAGAGTCCGGCGTATGGCGAGTCTATATTTCACTGTCCTAGGACCCCTGGTTACAATGTAGCGTCCCAAGGACCTGTGTGTGATAAATTGTTTTGGGGTCCCGTCGGACACTAAGGTTTAAGATGAAGTCCGACGGACACTAAGTTCTACGTTCATTGTCCTAGGACTCCTGGTGTTAAATGGAGCGGCCCACATAGGACTTGTTTGTGATAAACCTTAGTGTCTCGACGGACAAAAACATTTAAGTTGAGAGTCGACGGACACTAGTTTCTACGTTTCATTGTCCTAGGACTCCTGGTTTTTAAAATCGAGCTTCCCATAACTGCGTGTGATAAATTGTGTTTTTCCATCGGCCACTAATGTTAAAGTGTGGAGAGTCCGACGGACACTAAGATCAACGTTTCATTTGTCCTATTACTCCTGGTTTTAAAATGGAGGCGTCCATAGGACTGTGTGTGATAACTTAGTGCCGACGGACAAAAACAATTTAAAAAAAGGTGAGAGTCCTACGGACACTAAGTTCAACGGTTCATTGTCCTAGGACTCCTTGGTTTTTTAAAATGGAGCGTCCCATAGGACTGTGCGATAAATTGTTTTTTGTCCGTCGGACACCTAAGGTTTTAAGTGTTAGAGTCCTATGGACACTGAGTTCTATGCGTTTCCTCCTTGTCCTAGAACTCCTGGTTTTAAAATGGAGCTTCCATAGGACTAAAATGTGGATAATTTGTTTTTGTCCGTTCCGGTATGTCCGTCTCGGACAGTTAAAATTTTAAATCTGAGAGCCCGTTGGCCACTATATGGTTAGGGTGTTTTCATTGTCACAGACTTCTGTTTTGAAATGGAGCGTCAACATGTTAGCCCCAACAAGACATTACGAGCAAAATGAGGCCTGGTTCGATACTCCCTCCCATATGCTCGAGATTTTGATTATTCACAACTTTGCTTATGATCTTGTTGGGTATACTCGTCCTCAATATTGTGGCAATTCCCTGTACATGTACCAATTCCACTCGGGTACAAAAAATCACAAATAATGATCATTTCAAAATAACCTCGATCCACATTATCATTTAGTATAAATTTGTGTACAAATTTTCCTCATTTAAAAATCTTGGTTAATCTCTATGTCAATAATTTGCATGAAGATTGAAACTATCTACTTAAAAACTGTCCATCTGGTTTTTTTTTTTTCAAGTTGACAAAATTGGTGATCATACCCATAATTTTAACGCGAGTCAACGTATAAACGCGAATCTTTAAAAATAGTTTTCAATTTTGTTTAATATTTGCTTTATGTGATATGCTGTATTTACATACAATTGCCCGGACATTTTGAGAAGAAATGAAGTTCATGTTAAGCCTAAATGAAGATGTTCGTCTGACTACGCGAGTCAGTCATTTTTGCAAAAGCTAAATTTGTCGTCCCCACAAACTTAAGTTAACTACACTATTTTTTGTATGACATTAGCCAAAAGCGTTCGAGCCGCCACATATAGCTTACGATTTGGTCGGGGTTGTGTTGGTACTCTCTGCGATAAAAACTTACCTGAAAATTTTTTCACATTCACTCTGCGTTTCCAAACTTACGAAGAAGCCATCACCAATCAGAAACAAATGGGAAACACTCTTCCGAATCTCTATATTGGATACTCTTTAATTATAATTTTATTATAGAATATATCACTATGCGGGTGGAATGGTTGGCATGACTTAGAAAAAAGGGCCTATTTTTTTTTGGAAAAGGTTTGTGACGTAAACCCCCTCAAAGGTTCTTGATGGTCGACCGTATTGTGCATTGACTGTGTCTTCTTGTCAAGCTGTCTCTAAATTTATGGGACTTTTAAAAAAATCCAGAAAAAGTGTGACTTTTAGCCCTTTGTTGGGTGTGATTGGGGGGGAGGAGGTGTGGGCGAAGGAACAAAGTACCAGCCGCACCGCCCCCGCCGGCCCTGCATACGGGCCTTCGATATAGAGAATTCTAAAAGAATGCACTGAGGTTGAGTGCAACATCTTTCTTCTTTTCTGTCAACATGCCACTGCATATCTCAATATGCAACATTCCATATTGACCAAAAACTGGTCACAAGGACAAGTACATACCACAAACTTTCGACATGAACATAATTGGTGTCAAGGTCACGATAGGTCACAGGGGTCAACAAAACGTTCAGACCATGACAAAAGAGTCGTGTAAATAGCTGCAAATCAATCGCAAACGTCGTAGCTGTCATCTTTTAGTGCTGGTGAATCAACACTACAACAAAAAAGAGTCAATTAAACTGATTGTCATAATGGCACAGGCAACAGTAATTGGTTCATAATGACGTCAACCAAATACAGTCAATTAAAGTTTCACTTCATCAAGTGGCACGACGGGGCCTACAGATTCACATAGTAGATCAAGTGACTACATGTAAGTAGTGAAATGTATTGACCTGGTACCCGAACCGACCACCCTACAAGGTTAACAGTTACTAAACTATATCGATCAACAGATTCATGGATGTGCGGGTCAGAGAGCGGTGCAAAAGTGTATTTTTACAAAATATGCTACTCTCCCACCTACACGAAACATTGTATGAAGCGCTTGTGGATCTGGTTGTCATCCAAAGGTGTGTGCCAACTTCGTCATGCTGTCTCACATCAAAAGAAATTGTTCGAACAAATCACACAGTACATCATACCTTCTGCATTTTTCTGCTCAATTTGAAAAATAAGAAATCAAATCACCCATAAGACTTTTTGATACGTGTCATGTCTTATGTTAAATACAAACACATGCATTGCTAATCCAGTGTGCCTACTGTTATACATCTGTCTTCCTATTCTGGGTCTCTGGTTTTATCTGCCCAAGAGCATCCGAATCGATGTCCAGAGAAGAGAATCCACTATTCCGCGTGTTTGGACACCTCCTTTGGACAATTTGGTCTGTGTCTCGTATTTAGGCCAAGAAGTTTCTAAAAAAAGCACTGGAAAGTGTGGAAATTTCTGTCAACTCAAGCTGAAAATTGGTCAAATTGGTTGGCAGAAATTGTTGTCTTAGAATAAAATTACTAAAAGTCCCCAAACCTCTTTGTGCATTTTTCAGAAATAAGGGGCAAAGTTGTGTACTGGGGTAAAATTAACGTAATTTTTCATTGGTTCCGTAAATGTGTTCCACCATACATTTTTGTGTAATTGTTCTCCACTAGGATTAAAAAGGTAATGTGTCCCTTATCCTTGGCTTGTAGTTTAATAACTATAGGGTAAAAAGGCTCAATTCCTTCCGGGGGGTAATTTTTCAGTAATGGGCCTGGATTCTTCTGTAAAGATGTTGGTCAATTCCTTCTCTAGTTTTACATTACTAACCCAAAGAATGTTAATCATGTGATGGTTCATTACTTTGCAAAATTAAAACAGGGCCAAGTGTGCTGTGGTGCTACGGCCTCTATGGGGGGCACTGCTTTCTGCTCTTATGTCAAGATTGAATCCATGTAGGTATTTGAATGAACATTTTTCTGTTTATATTATGCACTCTACTCTGGAAGAAATTTGATATCTTGTTTTCAATGAAATTGGATACATTTTGAAATCTTTACCCCAGGATGACCTTGAATAGGATTTAGTGTCTGTAGTACTTAACACTTACAGGTTTGTAGATGGGCAACCTTATAACCTTTTTATTGATTCCTTGGACATGACAAAATGTGGAACACATTTTAAGGACACTTTCTTAATATTTTGGTACTTTTGAAACCCCTGTACAACTTTTCCCCCTTGATTTCTGAAATGCATTTTAGGTGTACTTTTAGTATTGTTATTCTAGAACACATTTGTCTTTTTCTGCACCCAATCCTTTACATTTTCAGCTTGTTCCCGAAATTTTCCACGTTTAAAACTAAATGTTCTTCCGGCCTATAATTGAGATCACGGTCACATTATTCAGGTGTGGATTTTTTTTTTTTCTAAGTACTGGGCCCGTTTCGGTGGCCAGTTTGAATCAAAAAACCTACTGTGCCCTGCGGTGAACTCACTGGCCCAACCATTTTTTTTCCATGCTATCTAACGGTTCATTGAATTTCCCTTGAGACAAACTTGATAATTGGCCTAAATGTCAAAAATACATAGGGGCTTGATGAACTGATTCATTTTTTGATTAAATTTTGGTTCTGTGCCGTGGTTGGTGCGATCTGGATGCGTGTAACTTCCTAAACTTATTCACGACATATGCGAAACCGTGCATCTTGGTCCAATAAGTTAGCACGGGATGGCAGATTCAGAAACACACTGGCACAATCTCCCCCCATGGGGAGCTGCAAAGACGACTTTGAAGTTTTGTGCACGCAAGTAGGGTGAGTTTAAAATAAGAAACTGCAAAGTACACGTACCATCATTTCCAGAATCGAGTGCAGGCAACCTCAACCAGACTCATGACGCATCCCCTGTGGGGTTTCCAAGTGCATCAGTATCGTGTACTGTGTCTTAATCCTATTTTTTTTGCATTTTACTTTACACTCAAATTTTTTTTCCCATCACTACATTTGTAAGTTTATTGTAACACCTTACAACTTATAATTGGAATAGATGATGGACACATTATATCATGAATTCAATTACCAAAACATGAGGCACATAAAAGAACATCTCTACAGTATTCACTGGCAATTGTTGTACGGCTAGATAGCTGAGACAAGGTCAAGGTTTAAGGGGGGCGGGTGGGGGGGGGTGCTACACAAAAAAAAGTGTCTGGTGAAAAAAACAAAAAAACAATGAAATGTGTGAAAGAGGGCGGTGGTTGGGTGGGATAACCTCGGGTCCGTTCCTTTTCATACTCGCGGGTCTTTTGCAATCTTTTTATTATGAAATTATATCTACAGTCGTTCTACACACAACTGGTTTTTCTGCACCATGGCCAGTAAACACACACAAGGTAAACAAGCCAAGAGACAAATGTGTTTAACACACACAATACAAATAAAAAAAGAAATCATGTCAATGCAAGAGATGACTGTGCTTTGCACATAACACACATGCGACGTGCCGGCTCGCCCCCACACTTGCGTATGTGCCTTCTAATGACAAATCATGTTTAATGAAATAATACTTTCGTGAACACATCTCATCACGCCCGGGGGGTTCTCAATTTGGTTTGGGTAGGGCCGTTCCTCCGAACACTGAAGTGGACCCATTATATAAAAAAAAAGGAACCCATAACTATAGCAAAGAGATGCAATTTTGAGCCAAATTTAAATTGTTCCATTTTTCACTCACATACTGCACAATTTTGACATTTTAAAAAGCACATCTGGACAATTTTGGCTTCAGATTGAGGAAATTGGCTAAGTTTTCAACAATTTTTAGAAATTTTGGTTTCCTCCGATTGATAAAATGTGACCAATTTTTGCAATAATTTCAGAAATTTTGAAAAAACTACCCATTGCTGTACCCAGATTGGCATGAAAAGGGGTCATTGATATTCCGAGGGGAGGCTGAAATGGGACCGCTGCTGTGGCACGACCGTTCCTTTGTTGCATGGTCATTTGTGTTGATAACCACCCCCGGGCATGCACGCACCTAGAATCTACTACTTCCCCTCGGATCTACGCTAATGATTAACCAGAGGGAACTAACCACAACCCTTCTGTCTATGTAGAGAAGTTGTGCCAGTCGGAGTCATCACTGAATTTGTGACTGATGATCTTTGAAAAAAAAAAGCGAAAATTCATGAAAATATTAATACATGATTAAGCATTTTTTGAGGATAATTCATATGGAGGTAAACTGGAATTTATTACAAGAATACGAACCTACATTTCCGAAAATTCAACTGGCCCGACGGGCCATCCTCAGTTGAATTATACGTGTGTCACGGCGGTCGCGGGGGTTTCCCTGTCACCCACGCAGTATACAGAACGAATTTAATGTTTGTATTGTTGCAATCAATGTCTTATACGATAAAAACATGGAAGTCTTGATATCCGTTAAATTTTTTACAGTAGTTAATATGCGTGCTGCACAGGTTTTGATGGCGATTTTTTCAAACATTAAAGTAAGTTAAATGGTAACTGGACATATCTATCAGTGATTTTATAAGCTAAGTAATAAATTTCATTTCCCTTTTCTTCTCGCAATGTCGCTGTTTATAACCTTTAATACACCAAATAATATCTGTGGAATAGTATTTTAACTGCTGATTGCAAATCCTTTGAAAAACAACAATGCAAATTTTTGACGTTTGAACTCAAACATATTTAGTACTGCGAAAACATCCATGTGGCGTTGCTTTTGAGGTCTTTTCGGGAGGCATATTGTGATAGTGAAGTGCCTGAAACATGGAAAACGAAGAAAATTAACGCTGCTACAACTTTGAATCAGGTGTTCTTGCACCCACCATCGATATCGGTCTACATTCCTTTATTGTTAGTTAAAAGCAGCGTATTTTGGTTGACAGATATATTTACACGACAAATCAAATGCAACGGCGTGCAGAGCTTTTGGTGCGTCTAAGGGGTGAATTGGACAGGCACCATTCAGGACAAGTGCATTGAGCAACGAGTAATGCGCATTTTTAAACTAATAGCGCAAGTAACCACACATTTCATTCACCATTCTTATAACAAAATTAGTATTTAAAAAGCCAAATTGGGCACATTTTTTATGAAGATCGGCCCCCCCAATTTTCAAACTTTGATATTTTTGCACAGTTCGACGTTGGTAATTGTCTAGGAAACTATACCTGCGAACGAGAATGCCTAAAAACAATGCGTATTTATCACAAAATAAGACGATTTTTGTAATTAGAATGTGGGGATCCAGATTGAACTTCGGCAGAGCTGGAAATGCCTAGTTTTATGTCCCCCGTCCCATGATGAAATAGTGCCACCTCGAGAAAATAACCTCTAAAACTTGACTTGCCCTAACTATTCAAACAACTAATGGATGAGCGTAGACACGTACATGGCTCATTTCCCTCCGCGGCTATTCACATTTGAAAGCCGTTTCCAGCAGCCGCCCCGTTTTAATTATTATCGGGATCCCCGATAATAATTATTCTAGTACAATTCCTTCCTTCGTTTGTGACACATAGACATTTTCGACTTAACTACCATTCACAGGTATGGTTTACTAGCCAGTTTACCAATGCAAACGTGTAAAAAATGCTCCCACATTTTTTGAAAAATTGGGGCGCCCTTCAAACAATGTGCTAATATTGCTTTAAAATGTTCGGCAAATACGAACAATATAAATGCATCTCTACCACCAACCGAATCCTGAGAACGTCCTTGTAGTTGATGAGCCAGGCCCACCATCAAGAGTAGCCTTATTGGTATCACCCTGGGGGGGGGGGGGGGGGGGGCAAAGAGGTCAAACTGAACCAGGGGTTCCTAACAAGCTTAATGACGTACACAAAAAGTATGATGGCCATTCTGTAGGGGTAGCTTAAGTGAGCTAGGGCTCGCAAAAGATTATACAAGGGTTCCAAAATTGAAAATGGTCCAATGTTGTTTGAATGCATACCAAAATGTTCGTATGATCACAAGGGTAATAAAATTTCATAGTTTGTTAGCTTAAGCGAGCAGGGGGTAAATTCGCAAGAGATATACAGGGGGGTCAAAATTTAGAGTTGGTCCAATGTTGTTGAATTGCAGACCAAATTGTTCGTATGATCACAAGAGATTAAAAAAATGTATCAGTTTGTGCTATCTCCGACTTACCCCTGGTTTTATAGCTGAAAACCATATTGTAGTCAAAGGTTAAATTTAGCTTCTATCTACAGGGGTCAAATATTTAAAAAATGCTTCAATTTCATTGAATGTCCTCATATTATTTGTAATGTCATCACAAGTAAAATCAGGTATAGTTTGGACAATGTAACAATGTATAGTTACCAAGTTTACCACCCAATACCCTACAGTTATAGGGTATACTAATGAGGTTGTATACTGTTAATTTCACATTGCAGATGGTCGATACTATTCCTTATGTAATTGTGAGAACATTATAAACAATATGAGGAGACCATTTCCACTGAAATTAAAGCATTTTTTAGTATTTACCCCTGTAGAAGCTAAATTTTTACCCTTTGACATTAATAACGGTTTTCGGCTTATAAACTCCATAGGGGTGTACGTCTGGATAGCACAAACTATACATTTTTTTACTCCTGGTGCAAACGTACAAATTTTGTATGCATTCAACAACATTGGGACCACTTTTAAATTTGCCCCCACTGTATAATCTCTTGCGACCCCTATCTCGCTTAAGCTACCCCTATCAGAAATGGCCATCAACATTCGTGCATGTCATAGTAATGAGGTAGCCCCTGGTATAATGCTCTTTGCCCCCCCCCCCCCCCCCAGTGATAACCGACTACATGCCTGGCTCGCCCACTATAGACGCAGTAGGTGTAAAACAGCGAGTGAACATAAAGTTGTCAAAAACAGATTTTTCACATTTTTTTGGTTTTTAATTTATCAGGGCAGGGCACGTCTTGCTTGGTAATTTGGCGTTGTACCATGAATTTGGCAAGTGAGTTTCTACTTGATTTCACAGCGTTTTGTTTTGCATTTCAAATGGTTTTTAAGACAAAATTTGGCGTAATTCAGAGCATGCACCGTTTCTTATATTTTTTTTCCCAGGACCATATTACAATGTTTGCCAATTGGCTCGACATAACTAAAATGGCTGTAATTAAAGTGACGACCTTGAAGTTTTCTTAATTACCTTTAGTATTATTTGGTTGCTGCCCTCTTCGGATCGACCGCTTGAGATCAGCTGTCGCGTTTTCAGGATTATTTCCCTTCCCCGCCATGGTAGGTAGTTTTTGTAAGCGTCTATAGGATCCATCCTTGCTGAACAGAAATCAAGTCTCCAAAATGCGGGCCGATTTGAACCAAGCACGCCGGGCAAAGCCTTCAGCAGTTACTTCAACTTCATTAGCACATTCATGCAAACCAGAATGCCAAAGTAAAAAATATTCAGAATACAAGAAACAGTGTGTGTGTGATTCTTATGACTGTGAATATCCCGCTATTTATCAGTGATTGTGTATTACAAGTTCTAATACAGTAGTTATTAATGGGTTAAGTCAGAGCCCAGACAACAACATATTTGGCCCAATATTGTTTCCATTGGCAATATTGGCATTGGCATTAGATTGTCGACCAATATCGAGCCAATATGGGTTCCCCATTGGCATTATTCGCATGCATTAGCGTGTCGACCAATATCGAGCCACTATGGGTTTCCCATTGGCCATTAGCATTGGCATTCGCTTGTCGAACAATATCGAGCCAATAAGGGTTTCCCATTGGCAAAATTAGCATTGGCATTAGCTTGTGGACACAATATCGAGCCAATAGGCGTTTCCCCATTGGCAATATTAGCATTGGCATTATTGTTGACATATATTGGAGAAATATTGGTTTTCCATGCACTCACATTGGTCGAATGTTGTGAATGTGGGCGTGGGTCTAAATAAGACCTCTCATTTTTTCCAGCAAAAATGTATGTTTTGACCGATTCTATTTTTCTGAAGTGTATAAATGCAATTTTTTCATCACTAATATAATTAGTATGATGCGTTTGGCTTGTCATTTTCAAGATAGTTTGATTAGGGAAGCAATGTAAACAAACCAATTTAATCAAACATAGATTATACTTGACACCATAGAAGGTACATGTCAGGAAAAGGAAAATGAGTAATTATCCAATGTTCACACATTTTTGCATAATTCTACTTCATACTATTTTGTAAATAGTAGATAGTAATGCAAACACTTTTTCCCTGGGGTATCAAAGAGGGAGGGCGTCAGTCTAATATTGGTTAGTAGTGAATGCAAATTTTTAAATTAAGTGTTAATTAGTGCCATAATTATTTTAATTGGATAATGTATGCAATTAATTTCCAGCAGAAGGAAAACAATATTGGGCAACAAAAATTGGCCTCCAATATTGATCAGAGTATTGGGCAAGGTGGCTCTTTATTGATGCCCATATGGTCCATTCTAGGGCAAATGAGCCAAATAATAGTTGTTACAATATTGTAAGCCATTATTGGGCAATAAAATTTCAATATGGGCTGATCTTGGGCCAATATGTAATGTGTCTGGCGAGGAATAGCTTTGTTAGTGTCCTAAACGATTTCACCAAGCGGTTGGGTTCATTTATGTAACCCAACGAAGTGCAGAATTCAACAAAATATTTTGGGGAAACACAATTCAGTATCATTTACTCCCTCAAAATCTAGTTCATTTATCCTTATGCCCTTAGGCAATTTTGACCAAATGGTACCCTGAAAGGGAGCAAAACGATATTATTTTCAACCCCCATTACACTAACATTGACACAAAAACGATGAATGCATTTCTGGTATGGTAGCTATAACCAGCTAGCAGAGTGAAGGATTATAAAGTGGTCCACATTGGAAAAAAAATAAAATCATGTCGGAAAAAAGCACACCATAGTTTGTTGGATCATTAATGGTTTGTGAAAAATTATAGGCCTAGTTTGTGCTATCTAAAGCATACTTTTTTAACAAATAAAAAGCCAAAAAATGCAAAAACAGTAAAAAAACCAAAGGCAGTTGACCTAAACGGCCCCACAAAATCAATTTGATTTAGCAACATTTGAAGTAAGTAGTCACAGTGTTCCTTATGAAGCCTATTAACTCCAATAATTTGCATCACTTGTATCTACATTTAATAGCAACCTGTATTTTTGACCACAATACAACTGAATTTGTCCCCTATTTTGCTGTAAGTGTCTTTTTGCTACCTTTCAGGGGTGCCGAAAACTTTATAGGCCAATGAATTATTTTTCTTCTACAATTAGGAACCTATGTGTTTAAAAAAGGACATAGCTACATGCACTTCATGTAAAGTTAACTTAAACAAAAAAAACAGCCAATTTTTATATATCCTGCAAGAAATGCCAGCGCCAAAGCGGGGATTCGAACCCGTGCTGCCATTAATCATACCTATAAATATCCCAAATAGACACAACTATACCACAACTATTACTAAATTACTATAATTACTTCACAGTCTGAAGTCATTACCACTATACCACACAGGACTGCTCGAAACGGCCTGCCTTTTAATTCACTAAATCCCTTCGTCTGGTAGTGTTTCTATATTATCTGTTTATATAATATAAAGGCCATAGGGACTTTACGTCACTGACTTACGAGTCCTAGGACTGGAGAACGCTCAAATCGTGGATCGATGTAATGAATTGAGTGTTCCCACAAAATAGAGGGTCCTAGTCATACACATTAATTTGTTTCCAGTACAGTATAACTTCAGCAATAGTCGCATAGGCAGCTAATATCAGGAGAATGAGTGTCCATAGGACAAGATTCTAGTGAGTTAGTGTCTACAGACAGTTAGATTACACAGGTGATGTGGTCCCACGGACAATGGGTTATAGGAGCGAGTGTCCGACGGACGGCACATTATAGAGAGCGAGTGTCCGACGGACAGCAGGTTTCAGAGACTGGGCGTCCGAGGGACGGACAGCAGGTTTCAGAGACTGGGCGTCCGTAGGACGCCCAATCTCTGAAACCTGCTGTCCTACCGGACAATTTTATAGGTAGGACTCTCAGTTTCTTTACAGGGGGGCAAAATGCTATTGAGCATTTTCTGGATATGGAAAATTCGTATTCAATAAATGATCATATTGGTGATATATTTCGCTGGCTTCTGTTTCGGTATTGCGTGCGGCGTTGTAAATATAGCACAGGAAATAAGGATGGCAGCTTCCATGATTGTTGTACAGTCGTGACATTTGTCGGAATAATCTGGATTTTTTCGCAAGGAATACTCCAATGACCATGAAAACCATCTGGTACGTCTTATTTAGGGATATTTCATTTTTTTTTTTTTTTTTTTTGTTTCCTACCGGAAATAATTTTTTACCGAAATTCCTATCCCACAATGCACCAACGATGTACGAGTAGATAAAATAAATAGCGCATATATATTCTATGGTGTTTTGTGTCATACGGTCATTTTTCTGCCATAACTGTGCGAAAAGCGTTTGCTGTACATAAATTTTACCAGTACCGAGTACTCTTTGATTGCCTTGTAATTTTTGCGCCACAAAATGTGCGCGTAGTTTAAAGGAGGCGCACTAAACCGCGAGCGTGCATGGAGTGATGTATATCTACTCGTACATCGTTGGTGCATTGTGGGATAGGAATTTCGGTAAAAATGATTTCCGGTAGGAAACCCAGGATCCACGTATGGAAAGGCTGGGTAATATCACTGGGAGATTGGTCTTGGATGATTCAACTTTAATTGCTTGCTATTGTTTAATATAACTTACGAGGGCATCTGTTTGCACTTTCGTCTGATCCATCCATACAATCACCAAAACCATTGCATTCTTGTATTCCCTCCACGCATTGACCACTGTCACAAGTAAACTGGTCGATTGAGCAGGTCTCGCTTACTGGTGTTTGAAATGAAATACAATCAAAGCATTAATAGACTGGTTCCATTTCTCAAAAAAGTGCTTCCTACAACATGACGAAGGCATTTTTTAGTAAAAGCAATTAGGTTAGTGTTTTTAGATTAAAATTTTATGCTGATTCCAAATTTTCTGGTCCCCAAGCTGAATTTTGAGAGGAAATGTGCCTTATTAGCATAAATTCAAAATGGCCGCCATTTTAACGTTTTTTGTACATAACTCAAGATTTAGGCTTGTAATGACTTCATTCTTATGTCTATACAAATGTTTTCAGGGTCAAGGAAGATCATTAGTTATAGCATTAGGTCAACTTAGCAGTTAATTTGCATAAAAATTCAAAATGGGCTGCCATTTTGACATTTTTGTACATAACTCAAGATTTAAGGCTTGTACTTCATTTTTGTGTCTATACATATGTTTTCAGGGTCAAGGAATTAAATTAGATCATTAGTTATGGTCATGCGCCATGAGTTGGGGTATA
>JAMKCH010019450.1:0-26711 GCA_023653785.1 Ophioderma brevispina
AAAGTTAGATTAAGGGTAAATAAAAATATAAATTAAATACAACGCCCTCTAGCGAAAAAAGTTTCCTAGGTGATGAAAATTCCTTTATTTTCTCAGTATAGTTTGAAGAACACCTAAGGGTTAGATTCAAGGGCCTAAATAAAAAAATATGTTTTAGTACAGATTTTAGCTATAAGCCATTAAATATAGAATTATTTTAATTGTTAATGAATTTTACAGCTGAATTTAATTACAATCGCCCTCTAGCGAAAAGTTTCCTCGGTGAATTCCTTTATTTTCTCAGTTTTAATTAGCGCACACCTAAGGGTTATTTTTAGATTAAGGGTAAATAAAAATATGTTTATTAAGTACAGTTTTTTTAGCATACACGAATCGACGGCCGACTATTCTCGACCTACGCCGTGGGCGGCACACTCACCATCCGCCATGACGGGGGGCATCTTTTGCATATCTCGTATACCCGCTGTTTACGTTGTACGTGTTACCACAATGAAGCGATAATTTTGATCAGTTTGACGCAAAAATCTACACTATTTCAGGTTATCCATGTATACCTATCATGGGCGGATCAAGAAAAAAATGTAAATTTCGGAGGCTGCACAAATAGCGATTAAAAAAGTTACAAAATGCGAAACGAAATGCGTGTAAAATTCACTCTACAATGACATTAAGAATGTGAATGTCTGCGGCCGTACCTCTGTATCGTCCACAAATGGAAAAAAAACCACCGAATCTGCAAGCTTCTAATGAAGTGGAATGAACTTATTGTATTGTATTTTTTCATTAGTTTGCTTTAATGCGATTGTTGTTTCACAAAATCCATTTTGGGGTTGTTTATGACCCTTCCACATGTGGTATAAATTTCGTGCAAAAAATTCCCTAGGGAAAGTGGTTTCCTTGGGGGGGGGGGGGTTCACAGGAACCCCCCCCCCCCCTTGGCACCAACGGGAGTAAAACCACCTGGGCTCACTAAGTGTTAAATTTAGTTCCACATGTCACGTACATCACTCCATTGTACAGTAAAAACCAAAATAAGCGTCCTTTCTAAAAACAACAACCCGCATCGGAAGATTCCACCGTTTCAGCAAATACGATCGTCTTTACTTTGGGAAACTATTCATTTCACGTACATGGAATATATCAACATTTGTTGTTACTTTATTTTTGTTGGATTTGTTTGAATTTACGAAAAATGATTTGCTCACGCGGCTGTTATTACCAATTTTAACAAGTATTCTAACCATAAGCGTCATGTCTCAGTCACGCAAAGTGGGCGAGGAAACTTCAATTTTTACAACAACAGTAAGCACTTGCCCTGGAATTCCAGCTTAGGCCAGTCCCCTGAAATCATCCTTCCTTAAATCCATATAAATTAACGGTGAAAATGGTTTTGTATAAATTGCGAAAAGGTAGGTTGAATTCTTATTTCTTCGTTAAGTCTTAAAAGGCAATATGCGGCGTAAGTGTGTACTGTGTGTTTTGGTGGCCAAAGATTGCCACCAAGTAATGTACTTTCGAGGCTTCCCCGTCGATTCGTGTAGATAAGCCCTTAAATATAGAAAAATTAATTTAATTTTTAATGCGATTTTACAGCGATTTATAATACAACGCCTCTAGCGAAAAGTTTACTCTGTGAATCTGAATCTGCCAATGCGCCAATAGGCCAATCTGAGTCTGCCAATATGCCAATATGCAATCTGAATCTGCCAATGTGCAATATGATGTTGACTCACCGTGCTGAAAGAAAATCTATATGACAATGGGCAAGTCATAACAATTATCTAAGCAGGACGTGTTGGCTACTGTGGACAGGGCATAAACTAACGCCTTTGAGCAGCCGTTATTGAGGATTGAACTGATGGTGATGTCTCGTATTAACAGCCGCCGAGTTGTGAATCTTGAAAAATGGCACGTTAAAACTCCCACAATGTAGTCTGTAGTAGGATGTGTGTATGTAACCTCAGTTTGACCCAAAATGCACAGTTGTTTGGCGTGCAGTTTTATACAAGCAGTGTGAACATCGGTGAAGACCAGAATAATCATACCAGATGATCTCGTTTACCGTTTCTGATTAAATATAAGCGTGGAAGTTAATCCGTCTGTCCGTATACTCGGTTGAGGCAACCCGAGAGATAGAGGATGAGGAGGAGACGGTGGTGGTGGTGATGATGATGTGATGATGGTGGTAATGGTGGTGGATGTTGGTGGGGTTGTGTGGTTGTTGGTCGGGGTTGTGGTGGTGGTCTGGTGGAGGCCAGAGCAGAGGCGGCAGCGGCGGCGGCGGTGGGCGGCGCGCGTGGGTGGTGGTGGTGGTTTGGGGTGGCGGCAGCGGACCGGCGGCGGCGGGCTGGGGCGGCGGTGGCGGTGGTGGCGTGGTGGTGGTAGTGCTGGTGGTCGTCGTTTTTGTTTTTTCACTAGGATGCTAAATTGACGTCTTTGAATCATTCGTCAATAGTTTGCACCCAGGTAGCACCCATATAGGCCATACTGGCAAAAGAAAGAGTCCAAATATTTTGCAAGTAAGATGAGAAAATTATAGACTTTATAATGGTACCAAAATCTCAGGTGTAATGGAGTGATTCGAATGTGAGGATCGGGTAGTGGCTCTTTAAAATCTCAATGATACTATACTTTCTAATAATAACAAAATCGCGGGCCCTGTTGGCCTTTCATGTCAGGAGTGCGGAATATTCATTAGACTTGTTTCATCTCCCTTGGCATTTCATTTAGTGAACTATCATAAAGCTCGCTAATTTAGAATAGGCCATTGACTCAGGCAGTTGTCTGAATGTGCGGATGTTTTACTCTATTTTACGTGACATGTTTGTGAGTTCACAGATTTACTGAAAATGAAACCAACTAAAACATGCCCTCAAAGGACATGCTCGCGCTTTGCGAACAGACGATTTCGTTTATGATTTAGGAGTTTAAACCGTTTGGGATATCCATTTTAATAACACCGATGTCGTCAATATTAAATTTCTGGATTGTGACATGATTTTAGCTAGAGTATAAATGATTGACGTGTTATAAAAAAGAGGCACTACCCGATCAACAAGGACAACTGTCACCTTTCAAACCATCAAACCTGAGATTTTGGTACCATTAGAAAACTTTATTTATCTCATCTCGGCTGTAAAAAAATATTTTGACTGTCTTCTTGTTTTCATTTTGATGTTACAGGCTAAAATATTGTTTGAAAATATCTGAAAATTTGCCTTTCTGGAAGGGATATCTGTGATCATAGTGTGCGTTTTTTTATTTTATTTTTTTTTTCGTTGTTTTTTGTAATTTTCTACGCATAATGCTTAGCATGCTGTTCCTTGAATTTACTTTTCTTAATAATGCTGAATTCTATACATAAATAACAGAAATTTATATTAATAAAATAAATGTATTTAAATATCTACAGGAAAACATGTTAAAACCTCACCCACCCCAGCCCTCCAGCAAAAGGTCTGAATTTGTTGATAAAAAGGTCCAAAATTTAGGGGAAAAAATGACAAGAAAGCCCACTTTTTGGTGATAAAATGTTCAAAAAGTCTAAAAAAAGATCACTTTGGGGGGTTAGATCCACTTTTACCAAAAAGGTCCACTTTTTCGAAAAACGGAATAAACTGTAATCTAGTATTGAGGTTTATTCCGTAAAAGAGTAGAAAAGAGGATTTTTCTAGTTTAGTAACTATATAGGCCTGCGGCGCAATCCTCTTGGCCAAGAAAAGTGAGAAAAACTAGAAAAAAATGAAAAAATGTAAAAAAAAAAAGTCTAAAAAAGTGTCTTTTTAAGAGAAAAATCTCAAAACTATATAGGTTTGAAATTCTTATATAGTTTTGAAAAAGTGTATTTTTCTGAAAAAAATGTCTAAAAAAGTGTCTTTTTAAGAGATTTTGCAGTAAAACTCCCACAATGTAGCTCTTGTAAGGATGTGTGTATGTAAACTCAGTTTGACCCAAATTGCACGTTTTTGGGTGCAGTTTTATACCAGCAGTGTGAAATCGGTCAAAGACAGAATAATCATTACCAGGATGATCTCGTTTACAGTTTCTGATTAAAATATAAGCTTGGAAGTAATCCGTCTGTCCGTATTACTCCATTGAGGCAACCCGAGGAGATCCACTTTTTCGAAAAAAAATCCCCTTTTTTTCGAAAAACGGTCCACTTTTTCGAAGTTCCGCACCCCCCCAAAAAAAAAATAACTCCTGCGTACGACCCTGCCATGGCCCTTGGATTGAGAGGCCATATGTGTAATAAAAATAAAATAAATGCATGCATTTATATAGCGCTTTACACAACGTCTCAAAGTGCTTTACATTTATTTCGCTGTCACTAGGATATATCACAATTGCACATACTGGAAATTCGGCAGCCAATTATAACGGCGTACAGTATGACTACCCCTAACAGCTCCCCATTTACACCTGGGTGAAGTGAGACAAGCGATATAAAGTGTCTTGCCCAGGGACACAATACGTTGGCCTCGGCGGGGCTCGAACTCACAACCTAATGATCATGAGTCTTGCGCTTTTCCACTAGACCACACGTGCTCTGTATTGCTTGGCCCTTTTATTATTGTACCTGCAATACGCAGCTTGGTCCGGAAGAAGGTATATTCATTCAGTAGCCATTATTACAACACGGGTAAGAAGCTCCTTGTATACCCAACAATACATAATTCATATCGAATAATGTCATATAATACACTTGAAAATGTGAAGTATTTTTCTCCATGGAACATCATTAATGATGTACTTAAAAAGAATTATAACCTCCCGACAAATTTTCTTATCAACCAGATATTTACTTCTGACCCCACTACTATTGCATCTCATTTTAATTCATATTTTGCAAATATCGGTTCTGAATTAAAAAAATATTCCCAATTATAATAATAATTTTCATGATTTCCTTATCAATATCGATTTCCCAGCAAAATCGCTGTTTTTATATCCCACTGACACCAAGTAAATTATTGATATCTGTAGGTCCCTCAAGCAAGGGACTAGCTGTGGCTTTGACGGAATTAAACCTGATATCGTTTAATTTGTTGCTACTTCAATCGCTGCCCCTCTTGCTCATATTTTTAATTTGTCCTTAGTTTCTGGCATTGTTCCAAATAATCTTAAAATTGTGAAAGTCATTCCTATCTTTAAATCTGGAGATGCGCACTCGCTCAACAATTACAGACCCATTTCTGTTTTACCATTTTCCTCAAAGATTCTTGAACGTATTGTACATATTAGACTTTTTAACTTTATTTCTCGTCATAACTTATACTTCATAATTCGCAGTTTGGATTTCGTCCAGGTCGCTCATCTTACATGGCCCTTCTTGAAGCATATAACACGATTACTCAAGCTCTTGACAAGAAACTACACACACTTAGTATATCCTGACCTCTCCAAGGCTTTTGATACCCTCAATCTGCTTTCGTTATCAAAACTTCTTCCACATGTATTTCGTGGGACTGCTTGGAGTGGTTCAGGATCACACCAGGCTAATCTTACTCAATTTGTATATTATAACAATACAGCAAATTCTTCTACTGAAAATTACCGTGGTGTACCTCAGGCGGCAATTTTGGGTCCCCTGCCATTATTTATATATCAGGACATTCATTACACTCCTCTAAAATGTTCACTTTCTCTTATTTTACGCTGATGACACTAATTTAATTGCCTCTCACATAATCTTGCGTACCTTCTAAAGACAGTGAACAACGAATTGGCTAACTTTCTAATTGGTTCAAAGATAATAAAATTATCACTCAATATTGAACAAAAACTAATTTCATAATCTTTAAGAATAGATATAGTAACCGGTCATATAAAGACGTTGTAATCAAAATAGACAATACTCAAATTAAAAGAGTATCAATTACTAAGTTTGGAGGTGTTACTTTGACGAATGGCCTCACCTGGAAGATCATACCATTGATCCCAATATTGTTTCCACGTTATTCTGGTTATTTGTTAGATTAAAAAATTTTGCCCAATGATTAGTCTTTGTCGTTTATTAAACAGTCGGGATTAAACTAATGATACATACCTAAGTAATTATCTTGGGGCGATTCAAAATTGACCTACAATCTGATAGGTTAAACAAAGGAAAAAGTAGTGACTGTGTTCAATTTCGACCATGTTGGGCTCATTACATGTGGTCCTTACATACATACACACGCACCACACACAGCACACGGAAGACAGACACCACGTGGAGACAACATAATACAGACAGACACGCAGACTGACAAACAGACAGACAGAACAAGACAGAACATTACATACATACAACATAAATACATACATACATACATACATACATAAACATACATAAATACATACTACATACATATCTAAATAACATGCTACATACATAAATAACATGCTTAATTAACGTGCCATTTCAAGATCCACAACCTGCTGTTTTTTAAACAGATACGTTCTCGTAATCTGAAAAACCTCAGTTTTGATAAAATAAAATACAGTCGGCTATTTTATGTTCAGGTTCACAATGATTTATTACCCAGTTATTTTTCCCATTATTGTGTTTTCAAAAGGACTGCATTTCATGCGATATAGGAACCAGGCAAGCATTTGTATCGTTCTTCTAAGTTTTGACCGATCTTGCCAGTTATAATACAATTCGAGGACAGGGTCCTGTTCTGTGGAATGCCATTCCTTTAGATATATGTCGTTAAATTCCGTGTCCAATTTAAAGCTAAGTACAAAGCCTATCTACTTTCCAAATACTTCTGACTATAGAGTATAGTTAAATTTATTGTTTTGTCAAAGATGCGTTTTCCATCAGAATGTAATTTCCCTTTAAAGGACACGATGACATTTGATAGAAAGGCGCAACCCCCCCCCCCCCCGCTTTCGTCTCCATGTGTGGAACACTTGTCAGTGTGTTGGATCACATTCTGGGGTGGATGGGCCGAATACGCAATCTTTATAAATCAGTAAGATGATGATTTGTGTTTTTTCTGTCGCGCATGGAAAAAAAACATGCTAGCTTTTTGTGGGGAGTTAGCAGGGCAAGCTTGATTTCAAAACGTAGTTTTTTGGATTCTTTTTACTTGATTGTTATATGCTTCAGATGTTCATGCGGGTGTTATGCGGCCATTGAGATGCATATTGAGAGATTCGTATCCTCAAAACAAAAACAAAACGCCTCCGTCTCTTTACGGGTTTTTTTTTTTCTCTCATGGATGTGATGAAATTTTTGTATGAGCAGGGATAGTAATTGTAATTGTTTATGTATATAAAGTCTCAATTTTCCTTTACTGTTTTCAGTATTGCTATTTTTATTATCTTTTCATATTGCCCAACATATTGTCTGGTCGTCACTGCAATTTGCTGGAGGCATTTCCTATGTTTGTTTTTTTTTAGGTTCTTGGTTTGCACTGATTATAACTTAAAACATTTAATTAGTCAAGATGGCCATTGAAATTCGAGCATCTGCTCTGTTTTGGTCTCCTTACCACATGGTATTTCTGTGACATTATATTTGTTGTCTATGGTGAATAAAATTTCATATTCAATGAACTGAAAAAAAGGTATATTATTCAGTAGCCATATTCAACACGGGTAAGAGCTCCTGGATATCCAAAAATAATAAGTATATCGATAAAATTTTTTGTATAATACACTTGAAAAGGTGAAGCATTGTCTCCATGGTCATGTGCGCTCAATAGGTTGGTCAAGCATTTCGTTAGACATTAGCTTGTGTAAATTGTAAAAAAGTGTTGGCCCTGGCAAAAGATGGCGCAATGTCCACATTTTGACTTTGGCCATTAACAGGCGGGGCATGATGGTTTTATCAAGCACGACCAAGGCCAAACAGGATTTTTTTTGTCGATTCCTTCATCACCATTACAATTCGATTCAACATCTAAATGGTCGAAACAGGAATTTCCCTATTCTGCCATCCGTAAACTGGGTATCACCCCATGACATTGACTGACCGTGTAATTGTCGTCGCAACTTATTCTCTCGAATCCGGTTATGGGAATATTACATCTACTATTTCCTACCGGCAGATAATAATTGTACAGCGCGGTGATACCACTTGTGTAAGAGCGCTTATTAATGCCTGCATATTTTATATAATTAAGTGTCGCACCCGGTCTTCAAAATTAATCTGCTATCTCTTTAGCATATGCGGAGTGAACCTCACAAGATTTTCGGTTGTTTGGAGGACCCAATTGGTGATTATTTTACGATTTATCACCTTGAAAGAGGTGTCTTCCTGATAGGATTATGTATGTTTCCGCACTGAAAAATGTGCTTAGCGTGGTCCTGCCCAATTTAAAATGACCGCCATTATAATTTCTTTGTAATGTTTTTTCCATGGCGTTATCACTCCTACGGAGGAACCCCTCCCTAGTTCGTTTCATACTAGGGGGTTGGCCATACTCCCACGCCTGGCCTGCGGTTTGGGGAGGAGTAATTGAGGAAAGCGCCTTACTCAGGGCACAACACGTTGGCCGTAGTGGGACCCGAACCCCCAAAAGATCTTGGCACTCGTGGCGAGCACTCATCCACTAAGACCACACGTGCCCTCGACGTGATGAGATATATCCAGGGCGTAAACGAAATCAAGGTTTACCTTTCTGAAGTACTTAAAGGTGCGTGTCCGATCGTCTTTGGACCCCCCTGATTTACCCGAAGTAGTATCGAATTTGATATCAGATATTTAGCCCTCCAATCCATTTCATTCCCAAGAGATCAAAAAAAAAACCGCTTTTTTGGGGTAACCACAATATTAGCACGTATTGAATAGGGCTTTGCAAAATGCTTTATTGCGTCCTACCATCCAAACTAAAAGGTTGTTTCCCACGGTACTTGACGGGGTGTATGTGCAAATGCTAGGCTCTCATATCAATAGAGAACACATACACATATTTAGACGTCCAAATGGCATCCGCAAGAATGCATGATTGGTTAAATATACTATAATTGGCAAATAGTTTGGGGTGGGATAAGACATTTTGGGAGCATTTCTATTTTTGCGCACAGGCGCGTTTTTTCAAATGGCGGTGACCACTTTACTCTAGGGACGTAGATCCGGAGAAGGACACACTACCATCGTTCATGTTTTAAAGCACTATTTCTCTAAGAATAACGCCATGTTGTTGTTTGTTTGTTTTGTACCATATAGTAAGATGATTTCCGCAAAGGCCCTATTAACTTCCATGTGTTATCAAGCTTATATTACAGGTACTCTACCTGTCCTGTTCTTGTCATGAAGTCTTTCGAGCTAAGAAGTATAGAACCCAATATAAACTCCTCAAAGAAATAAGTCTTATATGGACATAACTAAAAAAAAAATATCGGGACCCCCAAGTTGATTTAAAGTGTAAAATGTGCCCTGATCTTTTACTCATTCAATGTGCATTACTTTTGGACCACAAATTCACCCTTCAGCACGAAAATCAATCACTTATGAAAACTGATGCATGAAAAAAGTTGCACTTTCCCTGCATAGGGATTCCATGTATTCAATATTCACAGTTATGCATTCCTGTGCATAACTTTAGGCCTACATTTTAATTTATAAGACAAGACTTTTTGCTAACAATATTTTAAAATTGTCAAAGACAATTTTCAGCCTGGGTGATTTTTGTCAATTGAATGTGAGGAATCCCTATGACAAACCCTATTACATAAGAAAACAATGAAATGAGCCCTACATTCCAAGACACTGGTTCAAATTCCTTCAAAAGGCATCCCTGAGGTGGTAGTCAAATGAATGTGTTATTCATGCAAGATGTTTAGTTCATTTGGAATACACACCTGTCTTGTCTTTTCCTGTGCCAGTAGTAAATTAAGAAATTTCCCATGCTAAAATGCCTCAAATGCGCGAATTAGAGAGGGCAAGAGCGACAGCCTTTCTGGATGAAGGTGTGGCAGTTAAAGAGTGGCCACCAAAATCACCAGACCTCAACCCCATTGAACACCTCTGGGACTACTCGAAGCGAAGGGCAGACGAGAAAGGAATGGGATCAACTCTACCAACAACGAGCCACCAATCTGATCAACACCATGCAGCGCCGTTGCATTAAAGTTGTCGACACTGAAGGTGGTCCCACCCATTACTGAACTGAATGCAAGTTTGCACAGCATTGACTGATTGTTTGAGCTTAAAAAGAACTGATGACTCCCTGACATTTGTTTCATCAAGAAAACATGACAGAAAGTTCATTGAAGAAACATGGTTAACTTGTTGTAGGTAATCCACAGAAGGAGACCAAGTCAAAGGGGTAATCTGCATTCAAAATCGTTCATGTGTGACAACATTTTTCATTATTTTAGAAACAATTAAATTTAATAAATTAATAACAAATTGTTTAATTGCTTTTAATTATTTAATTTTACCTCATTTTATCATGGATGTCATCCAGAGACATGTCACAGTATAGTGAAACCCCTATGCTGGGGGGGGACAAGTGTACTTTTTCGGCATCAATTCATAATTGATGATTTCGTGGTTGAAGGGTGAATTTGGGGTGTGCAAAAAGTAAGCACATGAATGAGTAAAAGATCAGGGCACATTTTACACTTTAAATCAACTTAGGAGGCCAGATATTTTTTTAGTTAAATCCATATTATCAAGGGGGGGGGGGTTTATTTCTTTTGAGGAGTTTATTTCTAGTCGCACCATTCGTGATCTTAAGTAATTACAGCACTCATTCACGCATTCAACGGATAGGAGGATATAATCTACCTCTTCATTGAAAACATGATTTTTTTCCATTCAGGATTTCGTTTTCTTGTGTTAACCAATTACGACGTTTAAATTTAGTATTTTTTGGCCGCACATGACTGAGCACAGCGATTCTCCCCGGTTGTAGCGCCATCTATAGTTTCTATAGCTAGCACCAGTCTCACATTGAAACAAAATGTTCCGGATAGATCCCGCCTTTTTTCAAAAAAGCAAACATTTTTCCATGGCCAGAATATTAATCGTAAGTGACTATTTATATGTGATCAAACGATTACCTTTGCTTGAAGGGCAAAGAATGCAGAGATTTTTTTTAATCTAAGAAGCTCATGTCTAAAGAGTAATCAAGTTTACTTGGCAATGGATCAGTATCCCGGAAACCAGATTCCCGATGAGGGCGTACTTAATTTTCAAAGAAATCGCGTTTTGTTGGCACATACATAATGCTTTCCCATATACTAATCTTGTGGCCAAGTAACTAAACACGATCGAAGTCCTTCGTAAAATAGAAAATCACAACTTTTGTTATAAAATTCCGGTCCGGAAATTTTGTTATAACAAGTTATCCTCTGGCACTGGTATACTGTGCGTTTTACTGCATGAAAAATTTCGATTCCATTAACTTAAAGCAAATATTGGCAATTTTTTGAAAAGCGCCCCCATTTTCAAAATTTGATATTTTTTTTCACAGTTTACGTTGGTAATTGTCGTAGGAAATAATACCTGGAACGAGAAATGCTAAAAAATGCGTATTTTCATAAAATAAGCGATTTTAATTTAGAATTGGGATCCCAGAGATGGAAAAAACTTAACGGCAGAGCTGAAATGCTACTTTTTATTCATCCGTCCATGATGAAATAGCCTGTCCCCTCGAGAAAATCACCTCTAACTTGGCTTGACTGAAACAATGAAACAACTAATGGCTGAGCGTAGACACGGTCCATGTCGCTATTTCCCGGCCTTTTCACATTGGAAGGCCGTTTCAAGCGCCGTTGAATTATTATCTGGGATCCCCGATATAATTAAAATTCTAATTACAAATTCCTTGTTTGTTACACAGACATTTCGAGCTTAACCATTCACCGGTAAGTTTCACTAGCCATTTACCAATGCACCATATAAAAATCATCTCAAAATTTTTTTTGGAAAAATTGGGGGCGCTCTTCCAAAAAAATGTTCCTAATATGTGGGCTTTAAGTGAACTCAAGGGGGGGGGGGTCTGGGACCCCCAAAATTTGTTTTCGCGCTGGCCGCTTTTCGCGTGGGGATTTTGTCGCCGATTTTTTTTGTAATTGGCGACTTTTAAATGCGCTTCTTTTCAAATAATTAAAATCGGCCAAGCCGTTATGAGAGAATTGTGTGGGTCCCCATGGAACCCCCCCCCTGGCACTAACGGAGAGTCATTTGAGAATATTTTTAAGATAAGAATTAAGAAACGATAACCAAAGATTTTTTTTTGCTGATATAATTTTACACATACATGTAAGTTAAACAATTATTAGTACATTAAAAATAAATTAACCCTTTATGTGCTGAAAACAAACAAGTTCCCATCATGTAGTTTTGCCAACCGTTAATGTACAAACTCTATGGGAATGACGTGTATTTTGCAACACCTTAAAATACAGGATCCCTAAAACTGCTGTTTTGTGTTAAATATAAGTAATTTGGGTCTTCTAGGATAGATATCAACATAAAATAAGTTTTCAAATGTTTGATGTAAGCGCAAGGCTCCTTTGATTTTTTCCCGTCTTTTTGCAAAATTTTTGCGTGTTTGGAAAACAATTTTTGCCCCTAATTTGCACCCAAAATAACAAATCTCATGTTTTATTGCTGATTTGGGTTGTTTTATGATCCTTCACATGTTGGTATAAATTTTTCGTGCAAAACATTCCCTCGGGAAAGTGTTTTCCTTATAGTGTGGGGTCCCATGGAACCCCCTCCCCCCCCCTTGGGCACCAACGGGGGTAAAACCCCTTGGTCACTCAAGTGTCACTTTCGAATTGAAGCATTTTAAGCATTTTAGGTGGCTACCTTTAGTTCCAGATGAATATTTCCATACATACAAAATACTTTTATTTCACAATCTCTGAGTCACCTATTGCCTAACTCTGTTGCGTTCCCATTGGTGCGTATAGGGTCTGTCCGCTTGTCACCTATAATCAACTGTGGTTCATTTGCTCGTTTACTCGACTCTTCGCCAAAATATAATAACTTTGGCATACGTCCGTGATTACCCAAAAGCTTATTTTACAAAAAAAAAGTCGACCAACTTAGACGCAAAATAGTTAGTTTACATGCCCGCAAAAAGGGGGGGCCGTTGGGCTTGTTCTCACACATTATGCACTTAAAGCTAATGGTTTGCTATTGAATTTAGACCAAATTGATTATGTCGACCAAAAATAAAATAGGGATTGTAAACATTCGAGATTCTTATTTAAAAGGTTGTTTTTTTTTTTCAACCATGTATTTTCCATTATTTCCACAGGCGCGTGATGAAATATGCACCTTATTGCTGATTGACAAGACCACATTTTGGACCCCCCCCCCCCCCCCATTTATTTCGTATACGACGCCCCTTGAGATTGTGATTTATTCCACGTGTTTGAGCAAGTTCGAGATGAAAGTTGTAACTATGGTAATGGGCTTCTAATGTGTTGTTGTTGCTGTGTGTTGTTGTTGTTTCTCTTTTGTTCGAATGGTCCCGAGGCTACCTTGATCGCCGATGGCGTAAACACCCTCAGCCTATAAACCTAGCGCGAGCGGCTCGAACGTTAAAAGTCACAGCTTAATTGTCTATGCTAAGCGTGATTCCTTTAGGGGGAAAATCTTTGGTTCAACATCAAAACGTGTTAAGACACTATTGGTCTGGCTGTTAAATACGGCGGTCCGGTAGTACGGAATCCTGTTTCCTAAAAATGGAAAAAAAGGTTTGGCGTACATGAAACCATTGCTTGAATTCTCAAGACTGGAAACATATCGAAAGGCACGTGGGAAAATTGAATGCGCCCGTAGCGAGTGCATTTCCGTGTTCATTTTTCCGTGTCTTGCGACACCGAAGTAACCCGACAAAAACTGAAACCGGATAGAGAACTTCAATTTTGCGCTAAGTTCTTAGGTTCATACCCAATTAGAACATATTCAAAAAAAAAAAAAACCATATATATCGGACCCTCTCTTAGCAAAAACTTCCATAGACCCCCTTATTTTTTTCGCAGATATTGATATTTTTTTCATTTACGCACCCACACCCAGTTCTATAACTGACTGATCGCGTTATTCTCTCGCGCAGTACCAAATTTAGGATAATAAGCTTTTGCATCTGGACATATAACCTCGGCGGCCGTGGGAATACGTATCTCGACCGCCGTAGCTGTTAAAGGGACAACTGCACTTTGGAAAATGTGGGGGCGTAGTGCGCCCCTCACTACTTTTCAAAATTGATATTTTTTGTTTTGGGGGGGGGCACATATATTTTTCAGGGGCAAGCATAGTATAAAATTTAGTATAGCTGATGTTGTTTTTCACTCCTGTAAATTTGCACGTGTGCAGAAAATCACTAATTTTTCATGGCGGGAAGAAGGGGGAAAGATTCCCGGGTGGGGGGGGGCAGCTGCCAATCTGGACACGCCACGGGCTCCTACGGTGCGCCATTATATGTAGATCTTTAAAAGAAAGGATGAATAGGAGGAGGAGGAACGTGAACAGACAACAACACGGTAGTGCTATAGGCAAAGTCAATCGGCAGATGTATAGCAAAACGATAGATAAGACCTTAGGGTAACTGGGTCTAATCGCTACCTTTAGGTTGACCAACTGATCCGCAAAACGCGACATAGAATCAGGATTGGTTTTGAAAATTTGGTGCGCTCTTCAAAATGTCAATATGCTAATGATAATTCGGAACATGTGCAGGAGGCAATTATGGCCTTAACATGTAGCAATTGACTACCACGCGAATAACAATCATTGCCGATGCTATAATTGTGAGCTCTAACCTGCAAAAATCACAGATTCTGTTAAATAATTTTGTTATAAGGGACCTACCCCCTCTCAGTTGTGTACATATGTTGAAGCATTTAATTTGAACTCTACTGATGAAGAACCACGAACATTTCAAGGGCCACATGCATAAAACAGTCCAGACTAAGAATAGCCCGTACTCTTTACTGAAATGACTACCACATTCCGTACCAAAAATAAAAACGCAAGAGGTGGTGGCAGTGGGTGGCAATTCCTGCCACGGAAAATCCAAGTGTTGAACAACTCCCTTTCCAGAATTTACAGTGTTGTAAACGTTTGTTTTGTGAACACAATTCAAAAGCACTCAGAGTACTTCACCTGTAGTAAGATATCGATCTGACTGTGAAAAAAGTGGGGGTTTTGGGTGAAAAAAATAGCGAGGCATTAGCACAAATACTAGCATGGTCCTGTGATCTTTACTGCATGCTTTTCAAGTTTGATAAAATGCTTGGCAGTAAATGTTATCATCTTCGGTTGAGAAGTGAAGCTTCCAGTGAATAAATATTATTTCATTTTTTCCCTTTTTTACAAAATATAAACAAACAAGCCCAATTTATTTTTAAATGTATGGAATGATTTCTTTCAGGTCTTTTTAAAATGGCGGGCCATTGGGGTCAAAATGTGTTACAGAAGAAAGGTCTCTATAAAAGTTGAAAGGGGGTGTCTATTAACATAAAATGTGTCTAACCCACAAAATAGGTGTGTAAAACCCGAAGGGTTCCTAAAAAAACTCCAACAAAGTTTTGTAAACCCCACAGAGGTGTCTAAAACCCATAACGGTGTGTAAACTCACAAAGGTGTTAAACTCAGAACGTTGTTTACACTGAGAAGGTGTCTAAAACCGAGAGGTGTGTAAAATTGAGAAATGTCTAAACCCAAAAGGTCTGTTACACCCAAGAAAGGTGTCCAAACCCCAAAAGTTTGTTAAACCCCACGAGGTGTCTAAACCATACGGTGTGTAAAACTCACAATGTTCAACTACCACAACGGTGTGAAAACCGAGAAAGGTTGTAAACCCCAACGGTGTGTAAACCCACACAGGTGTTTAACAACCCCTAACGGTGCGTAAACCCACAAAAGAGTCTCCTACCTACCCTCCAAAACGGTGTGTTAAACCCACAAAGGTGTCCAAAACACAAACTTTGTGTCCAATACTGACCCAACGCGTTGTTAAAACTTAGAAGGTTTCTCAAATCATCATCATCATCATGCCTCCGTCAGTCGCAAGCGACTAGGGATAAAGCGCCCCCGCATTGAGTCACAGGTTAGGTAACAGCGACGTCTGTGGCTGTAGAGGCCTCCTAAGAGTGGCGTCTCTGCCAAGGTCTACAATATAATGGGATTGTTCACGCCTTGACTATCCAATGATCTGTGCAGCTTTCTTTTAGCTCTAGCTCGCTGCTTCCAACTGTATGATTATCTGTTTCTCAAGCCAAGCTGTTGCTTCACGTTCTCCGCCAAATGTGACGACCGTCAGCAATTTCTCCACCCAGCCCCACTGTCGCATGGTTCAGGTACACATATCACGCGTACAAATATCCTTGTAGCAGAGCATAGGTCGACCAACTTTCCTCCTCTTGCGATGTAGCTCAGCATACATCATATCTTTCGGTAGACAGCTATCCTCCATTCGACGGATATGGCCCAGCCATCGGAGTCTGCTTTGTCAAAGAAATGTTTATAGATGGTGGGGAGTCAATTTCCGAGTCATGAGCTCTGAATTTGGCACCATGTCATTCCAAGTGACACCCCGAATGCGTCTAATACAAACGCAGATGGAATCTATTGAGTTTCTTCCCATGCCTAGAGTATGTTAGTGCCATGGCTCACTACCAACATTAAAATGTGCTATCGGAAAATGCGGCGGTTGTAAACGCTGCCTTGTCCGTTAATGGACAGCTTCGGATGTTCCCACACGCGTTGTAAGCCGGGCAAGGGTAGCTGCAAGCCAGTGGCGGTAATTTCTTTTTGACATTGGGGGGATATGGGGTGATCCATTTATGAATGAAACAGTTTGCTAAAAAGATCCATTACTAGCACCCGTGCGCGCAAAGCGCGGCTTAAAGAAATCGCCATTTAGACGCTAATTCGTTAAATACTGTAATTTGTAATTAGAGCAAAATGCCGCGCGAAGCGCGCGGAACTTCAAACCCATTTTTAACTATTATGGTAAAATATGAGGTTCTTTTTGGTGAAAAACACATGAACAAGCGTCAACAATTGGGGGGGATGGATCGTAGTGCCATCCCCCGTCACAAATATTGGGGGATTATCCCTCCCCATCCCCCGCCCCCGGGGAATTTACGACGGTTACGACGGTGGCCTATGGTGCAGCTTTACCCAATTCGGTTTGCCGATTTCTGCCAATCGGAGACAGACTGTCCACTGACTGGTTGACCTATGTAGGTGGAAGTCCCTGTAAAACCGAGAAAATGTGTCTAAAACCCAAAAAGTTCTGTAAACCCCACAAAAGGTGTCTAAACCCATACGGTGTGTAAACCCCACAAAGATGTCTACTACCCAAAACGGGTGTAAAAAACCGAGAAAGTTCGTAAAAAACCCAAAAAAGTGTGCAAACCCACAGGTGTCTAAAACCCCAAAAAGGGTTAAAAGCCAATTACGCCAAAAAAAACGGTGTTAAAATTGAGAAAAGGTGTCTAAAAACCGCACACGAGAAGGTGTGTAAAACTGATAACGGTGTCTAAAAACCCCGAAAGGGTGTGTAAAACCGAGAAAGGTGTCTAAAACCCCAAACGTTGTTTTTTTAAACCGAGAAAAGTGTCCTAAAACACAAACCGTGTGGAAAACCGAGAAAGGTAGGATGTCCAGCCCTGAGTAATATCCCACACAGGCTTTTTTGGCCAACTGGAAGCAGCACAACCACTAAATCCTTCTGGCAGACCATAGTGCAAACAAAATCGAACGCCCCTGGGAACTTGCGGATAGCAACTGAGCTATTTTTTTATGAATAATTAAGATGTGTAACTGGCCAATGCTCTGCAATTAAAAAAACAAATAGTGTTCTTGATTTGGTACCGGAAACGGTAAGAAGGCATTGGAGAAGGGTGAAAATATGGGTTGGGCTGTTTGACCCGTAGCTCAAAAGTATGACTGAATGTGCACCAAAAATGAACTTTTTATTAAATTCCATGAATTATACTCACAGGATATGAAAAGTAAATTGTAAAAATATTGAATGTTACATGGGGTTTAAAGGTGCGTGTTCCGATAGTCTCTCCCCCGATTTACCCGGAAGTAGTTCAACTTTTGATATCAGATGAAAGGCCTATTTTTCTCATTGTCGTCCTGAAATATGAGCTTTCAAATCCATATCATTCCCAAGATACTACGTGAATCAAAAAAAATTGTGCACGGATTAAAAATTATCTTGACCTTAATGCAATCACTATATCATAGATTTGTTTTTGTTTTTATAAAACACATCTAATATACTTCCAAATGTTGAAAAAATGAAAGAAATCAATTACATAATAAGCCAGATGCAGATATGACCAAATTTGTAAGGACATACCTTTTTTCGCCATTCCTATGGGATTTACACACATTAAATTTGTGTTCGTGAGAATGTACAATATCATGATGCCTTTGTCAACTTAATGCTACATTTTCTTGATTATGGATTAATCAATTAATCAATGAATTTACAGATACCAATGTGCCAACTGATATGACCAATCCAAGCACCAATTCACCTGTTGCAGAGCAAGAAAACAAGATCTTCCCATTGTTTAGGATATTGAAAAGAGTTTAGTCCCTTTAATTGGCATAACTTGTATCTATACCTGGATTACAGTAGTAGTGTTGAAAACCTTTTCATTTACACATCAGAATTGGGTGGAGATTTTGTGTAAACATTAAATTCTTTTTGAAGATCAATGAAGGTGATTATGGCTATTCATATCAATTGGCATACGTCAAAATGGCATACGTCATCTACTGTCATAATGCTATTCCCCATAATTGTACATTGACGTATTCTGCTTAACTGTGTAAATCCCATTGGAATGGAAACTATCAAAAAGGGGTTGTTGTGTGCTTACAAACTTGGTCATATCTGGCCTTATTTTTTAATCATTTCTTTAATTTTTTCAACATTTGCTTTTTTAAACCAACACAAATCTATGATCAATCACTTTATCAAGTCAAGGTCATCTGACAACCGTTGTGCACATTTTTTTTTGATTCCGTAGTATAAACAAAAACCCGCCGTTTAGTGGTTAGCCCACAATATTAGCACAGTATTGAATAGGGCTTTGATTTTCTCCATCAAAACCGCAAAAGATTTATTCCCACGGTACTGATGGTGGGAAGTATATGCAAGTGCCCAGGCTCTCATATCAAGCAGGGAACACAATAGACCAAATCGGAAAACCAAGCACCTTTCAAATCATATTTACCTCCTTTAAAAATACGTGTATTTCCAATGGGACCATTTCTATTAGGTGCTCCCTTAGCGGACATGAGGGGATGTAGACGGGATGTAGATCTGCCCAGACTACTCATTTGAGTGTCAAAAGTCTAAACATTATTTGTGCTCAAAATGGTCGCTCATAAAGAAAAATTTTTCTTGTTTGTTACCGACGTAAAGCAAGCCCTTCCTCCAATGCACAATAAGCGAGAGTTATTTTAATAGCTCCAATTTCAGATATGCACTCCAGTGCATAATGGACTATTTTGATGCCAAAAATGGAAAGTTTTGACTTATTTTGATGTCAAGCCATAACGTATAGTTACAACAACCCATAGGATATTTGAATAAAACCATTTCTTCAATTTAGTTTTTACAGAGGAGCATTATTTACATTGTGAACAACAATTAAAATCAGTAGCAACATAGCGATTATTTGACTGCCGACAGTCAGCTTTATTCATGGTACTACTATTGGTAGTCCGCGGCTGAGCTGAGAGCCAAGCCCGGGGAAGCCCAGCCTTTCCAAAAATGCACCTAAATGGCCATCTATGCTACTAAAAACAGACCTGTGTTGTCTCTCCGGCTATGCATGTCGTTATGCTTTAAACATATGGGGCTAATATTTGGAATGGAGTGTATGGGTGATGGAGAGTTGAGGTTTGTTTATCATGGTGTGATCTTATATATTAGAGGTCATCCAGTGGGAAGGAAAGACAGGTATAATCGCGAACACCGGGATCTGAACAATGCTATCAGTGTCTTTCTCAAACCTTGGTTACTAGCGAGCCATGATCAACAGTTATGAGTAGGCCTACGTACACGACACGCGTCCTGTTAGCACGATTCATTCTTCCTTCTTCACAGTGGTTGGCGACTTTTGTTTGGTTACTTATAACTCATTTTCACTTGGATTTTATCATTTTCATTTTTTAGCTATATTATATAGCCGCAATGCAAGCGGCTATGTAACGACCACAATGATAAAAGCTAAGACCAGATGCATTATAATGCATGACGATCCTTCGGGGGACGAATCGTTTGCTAAGTCCTGTATGAAAAAAGTGAATGCAGGGTTGACTCAGGATGTCAAAGGCGTGAAAGAATACGTGCTGCCTTTACCAGTTTGATATGGCTGACATCATACACCTTTCTCGGTTTTACCCACCGTTATGGGTTTTATACACCTTTGTGAGTTTTAGATACTCAGGGCGAATCACTACACCTTCTCGGTTTTTTAGACACCTTTCTCGATTTTACACACCGTTATGGGCTTGGGTTTGATACACCTTTGGAGTTGTCGATTATCAGGGCGGACACCATCACTACACCTTCTCTGTTTTTAGACACCTTTGCTCGGGTTTTACACACCGTTTAGGGTTTTAGACACCTTTCTCTGTTTACACACCGTTTTGAATTTTAGACACCTTTGTGGTGGGTTTATACAACCGTTATGGGGTTTTGGACAACTGTGTAGGTTTTACACACCGTTTTGGGTTTTGTTTTGGACAGCTTTCTCGGTTTTACACCAGTCGTTGGTTTTTTTTAAATAACTTCTCGGTTTTACACACCATTTTGGGTTTTAGACACCTTATTTGATTTTTACACACCGTTATGGGTTTACACACCGTTTTGGGTTTATAGACCCTTCTCAGGTTTTACACGCATTTGGGTTTAGGAACCTTCTCGTTTTACACGCTGTTTGGGGTTGGACACCTTTCTTAGTTTTACACACTGTTTTGGGTTTTAGACACCTTTGTGGGTTTTTACACACCACATTTGGGTTTTTTTTTGTGTTTAGTAACCTTTGTGGGTTTTACACAACCGTTTTCTTGTTTAGACACCTCGTGGTTTTACACACTGTTTTGGGTTTTATACACCTTTCTCAATTTTACACAACCGTTTTGGGTTTAGACACCATTGTGGGTTTTACACCCCGTTTTGGGTTGTATAGACAATTCTAAGATTTAACAACCCGTTTGGGGTTTAAAATACCTTTCTGAGTTGTACACACCGTTTTGAGTTCTAGACCCTTTTTGAGTTGTGCAAAGTGTTTTGGGTTTTTTGACCCACATTTCTCATTTTTACACACCTTTGGGGATTTAATTTAAATCACCTGTCTAGCTGTACACACCGTTTTGGGTTCTAGAAACCTTTCTCAGTTTTAAACACCGTTGGGGGTATTTTTTAAACCTTTTTCATGGTAATAGACACCCTTTTCAACTTTGCAGACACCTAGCGGTTTTACACACTGTTTTGTGGGTTTTATAACACCTTTTCCTCATTTTACACAACGTGTTGGGTTTTTAGAAGACACATTGTGGGTTTTAAAACACCGTTTTGTTGGGTTTTATAACAATTCTAAAGATTTTAAACACCGTTTTTGGGTTTTAAAATACCTTTCTGTGAGTTGTACACAACCAACCGGTTTTGAGTTCTAGACAACACCGGCTTTTTGATTGTGCACATTGTTATGGTTTTTTACACCTTTCTCATTTTTACACACCGTTGTGGGGATTTAAACACCTTTCCAGCGGTACACAGCCGTTTTTGGGTTCTAGGACACCTTCGCAGTTTTAACAACACCACCGTTTTGGGGGTATTTAAACACCTTTTTCATTGTAATAGACAACCATTTTCAACTTTGGCAGACACCTAGCTCTTGCTGACACCTTTTTTAGCCATGTCCGCCCATACTCTTTCACTATAATCTGAATATTTTTCATGCCATATGGCCCTTTAATTATCAGTTTATGTGTCCTACGAATCCATACAATTAAAGAATAACCCTAATGGTGACGTCATAAAGAATATTTTTTTTGCAGCGGTTTTATTTATTTATTTATTTATGTGGTAATAACGCAATACTCAGCTCATTGTACTATATAAATAAAAAGCATTCATAAGCTTAGCATTGCGATGGTTCACAAAAGTTTTCTATTATGGCTGCAATGTTGTCTTCAATGCGACCACAACCCTTTTGAATTTTTTTACTCTATTAGTATTTATGATTTATTAATTTGAAGTTTCCATGTATTGGCCACACTTGATGTTTGCAGGTTTTGACATAGGAATCTTCCCATATTGGCCTACAAATATCATAATACTAATACAAACTTTCGTGAGTTTTTATCATTCAATATCAGAAGTACCCCAAGAGCAAAATTATTACAAGCTCAATAAGATTTTAAAATCTGTATATATTTATAACCATCTATTGTAATTCTCCGCCTCCTCTTTTCCTCTCTTCCTCCTTTTCTGATTGAATCTCGATCGCCCGCTCCCGATTTTAAACCAACCTGATTGCAAAAGAGAAAAAAAGCCAAGCAAAATCCTTTTATTAAACCTCTAAAAAGTGCCAATCGAATTTTCAAACTTTATTGAAAAACAACCTACATATCGTATTTTTTTTTTAAATTTAATACAGTATTACTTTGTATTCGCCCTGCTATAACGCGTTCGCATTTTTTGTGTTGTATTTCACCGATGGGACTCAGCTTGTAAATAATGAACGCGCGCATCCAGGGATTTAACCTGTACAACAAAGAAAGGCCCAATTTAAAAGCTTCCCAGCAATAAATATTCAAAAATCATATGGACTTTATAGAAAGCGAGGTTATAATATTCTATAGATTCAATTCTTTGCAGCATATTGGATCTAAGCCTTAAAAAGTAAAGGTCATCAAGTAAATCCCTTTCAATCCACCATTGGAAAACAATGCGTTTTGACTTTCGATAGTTCCAAGTTTGTGCAGAGGCTTTCAACAATCGTACGACGTAATCCAATCTAAACGATTTATACAAGTAGCCCAATGTTTTGAAATACAATATGTGCATTATAGTCCCAGGACTTTGATGATTTCCCCAGGAAATTTGCAAACAGAAACAATTTTGGTGTTAAGATACGTGAAATCTTCCAAAATAATATATTAAAGTCTAACCAAAATCAATCTAGTGAACATGTAGAAATAATGGGCACAAACGTTTGTACAGGGGTAAAAATTGAAATGTACCACTTTAGTGGGGATACTCCTAAAGTTTTAAAAAGTATAGTTTTGCTCCTATCTACGCTTGGGGTTTATACGATGGCACATAACAGTTTGAAGGTCATCCCGAGTAAAAATTTCTAGAATGGTCCTATTTTTGAATCGGACGGTTGTAACTGTTTAAATTGTCCCACTAGATATACAGTAAATAGATTCGTGTCCTTTGTTTGAACTTTGCTATATACGATTACAGAGCTTGACTTGTGACATCCCATAGGCCCCTGGAGCGGGTTTGGACTTGCAATTGTCGACAAACCCCGTCCCGCGGTATCAACAAACGCAACCCACTTCTATCGAAAGAATTAAGGTTTTAATAATTAATTAAAAAAATGATGGTTGTTGTCAAAAACTTTGGGTGGCATGGTGTTTTTTGGGTCAAAAAATCACGTTTTTGAGCTAAAAACGTAGACTATCCAAGATTTTTTTCAATTTCTTAGTCAAAACAAATTTTATCACATGCAACTATGAATCTCTGACATTAATATTATAGATGCTTTGTTATCCCATATATAAAGGGGTCTATAGATTATTAGCCCCAAAATCACCTTTTTTCCTAAAAAAAACATCCTTTTTATCACATGTCACCACAACTATTAATTACCTGAAACCCCCTTTATATTGCAATGTAACAACCTATACAAGAACAAAAAAGATATCCATAAAAATAATTGGTAATATTTTTATAACCTTAAAATAATAAAAAAAATAATCAATTCGCTTAACTTGCGCCCAGTCAATTCATTTTTCGGCATAGAACTCATCCCTGCCCTGCCACCAAATATTGTCAACCACACCATCACTTTTCTTAAATCTTCTATAGTTATCCTTCAAATAAAGGTGGTTGTGTTTGTTGTACGGTGGGGAAGGATAACTCGAAAAATAGCACTTTCAGGCTCGGCCGCTCCGCTAGTAGTCCCCAGTCACATTTTGCGTTCCAATAACGAATATTATAGATATTGGGTTCTGTACCATTTTAGACGAACAATTTACATCAGTTTTATACCAACGGATATATCTGAGATTTACCCCATTGTGACCTTGAGCCTATTTTTACTCATAACTTATTGAACTACATCCTGCATATAGGGCAAAATATATCCTTTTTTTTAATCCTGGAATTAACGAACACTTTGGCATACTTTTCGAGGACGAAGGTTTTATGTTTTTCATTAGTTGTGACCCTTAGTAAACCTTGAGTCGGTACACCCCCTTAAAAATATGTTCCACTTCTTTTATTTTAGTAGACTTGTGTTGATGTTTTTTTTACAGGTATTCTCAATAAAATCCGTTGAAGTATTCTGTTGCCTTATGTTGGGTGTTAGAGGCAAACATCATTCTATTTTGACTGGCCTATGAGAAATATTTATCTTACCAACACTTTTATATAGTTCACTAATTTCAGAAGATTAAATTTCTGTTAAGTTTTCAGAAAAAAAATAAAAAAAATAAAAATGTAAAAAGATTGAAAAAACGAGTGAATTCTTAATTTCCAGCGAAAATAGTGGTAACCCGACTCAAAATGGTTGCTGTGTTTGATAATCCACTCCAAAAAAGAAAAGAAATCACAAATCACTGAACATGAACATCCAAAAAGAGGTGATACGAACGCACTCTAAAATGTGTTGTCCGCCATTTAACTCTTAAAGAGGGCATTCACATGCGTTTAAAGTGAACGTCACTAATTTTTGGTGAATATACAGTAGAACGAGTAAATAGTGAAATGTCAATCAAAGCAATGCGGTACACACACACACAGCCACCCACACCCAACACACACACACACACACCAACAACATTTTAGATGACTCCGTTAGTGCCCAAGGGGGGGGGGGGTCCATGGGAGCCCCACTAATTAACTCAATTAACGGTTTTCGCTGATTTTTATTTTTTTTTGTATGAAAAAGCGCATTTAAAAGTGTCAATAACAATTTAGTAAAAAAAAATCGGCGCAAAAACCTCACGCGTAAGCGACCAGCGCGAAAAAAATGTTTGGGTCCATAGACCCCCCTTGGGTCACTTAAGTGTTAACATAACGGTCCACTCAGTGTCGACGGCCAGATTTTCGTTCCGGGGGGGGGTGCCAAGTAAAATTCGGGTGTGCAAAAGTGAAAATGGTGGGGGGCACATACATCAATTTTGTGGTTTCTTAACCAAATTGTGGCCCAAATTGCTTGATTTTTTTTGTTTGCCCAAATTTGGTGATTTTTTGACAACCAATCACGACTTGTGCCCAACCAATCCGTAATTTGGCTTCCAGCCGTGGGGGGGGGGAGAGAAATGGGAAGCAAATTGTCCCCATAGCCACCCCTGTGGCCCTTGTCACTTCCTCCACTGAATAATGTTAAGACATTAAGGACAATCCTAAAATGTAACAAGTTTCAGAAAGGACACTGCTGACATTGTAGTAGTTACATTTAGCAGCAATCTTGACGGCGCTGATTTTCAAATCGGTGTCATTAACTATATTTGTAATATAACTTCCTCTTTATCTATGATCTTCGTTTCTACTCACAAAACCTATTTTAAGATATAATTCACATACCCTCATTGTGTAGGAACTTGATTATACTCGCTTCACCTTGAATAGGAGCTGGGGAAAAGTTTTGGGTCGTATCCATTAGGTGAAATAGGGAGAAGAATTTTAATCTATCAAGATCGCTTCGCTGCCTAACAATTGAAAGTGACTTGAATAGAAAAGGGCCAAGTACAATCCTCTACCATGTGGTTTACTGTACTTTTCTTAATTCAATTTTAAACGGTTTTGTACAGATTTATAGATTTTCTTCCATAAGTTGAAAAAAATGTAACCTACTGAGCAACATACACGGTATGTTTATACTCTATGGTGCTTGTTCCTAATGTAACTGACAAAGACTTCCTCGAATTCTTTAAACAGAAGAAGTTATTGAAGTGATTTTATTTGTATGTTTAGCCAAGGTTTTCTTTTCCAAATAGTTTATTCCAACGTGCGCGTGCTTCACCTATTAAAGTACGCTTAACCATCTATGAGGGGGTATTGACTATTGTATCTGTCGTATTATTTAGGTAACGTATAAAAGTAATGATGAAGCCCCATATCACCTTTGTGGACAGCGCAAAACCCATTGTGACCACATTCAGGATTCAATAGCGCCTGCCTTTGCATGTAGTATTTACATTTTACGACGTAATTTTACCATGACCCTCATTTTATTGCCACTGTCACATTGTATTGGGGGAGGCCATTGTGGGATATCTCACATATAAGAAGCACACGGACTAAGAGTGCTTCACAGTTTAATTGCTGATCGCCCCTCACAACCCGCTCTCACCCGTAAAAAAGTACAGATTGTCCCTATTAGCGCGAATCGAGTATAGTATGCTATATACTAAGTGCTACTTGGTAAATCAGTATCCCCATTTTGGGCGCTGACATGAAGTGCACAAAGTAGAATGCTTAAAATCCAGCTGTTCTGGATTGCATCCATGGTGTACATCCGTTTGATCAACC
>JAMKCH010019451.1:0-20280 GCA_023653785.1 Ophioderma brevispina
ATGTCTCACCCAAAATAATGTCTTTGGGTGAAAATTTTCCCCAAAATAGAGGGTCCTTTAAGATGACCACAGTGGTAAACTTTCCAAAATGGGGTGGTCTTTTGAGTGACATTGAAGAGTTGTCACCTCTTCATCAGTGAATCGCTTCTGTTTTCAGGACCGGTCCGTTTATCAGTCAGTGATCGTTTCCCGTTTACTCAGCTAGCGGGAGCACGCGATCATTGTGCTCAGGATACACTCTTTTTTCCCATAATGCAATGCGCGCTTAGGTGAAAAGATGAATACATTGAGGCGGTTATTTTAAATTCCCGACGACTTACATGTCATTTCCATTGTTGTGTGGCCATGGGTAGGACAAAATTTAACCACCCAATAGCACACCCAACATCCAACAACTGATATTTTGGGGGATTTGTTTGATCGAATTGACATTAAGGTGATGTACAAGCACCCAAACTATAATTATATTTTATTCCGTGTGCAATATTCAAAAATGTCAGCGCCCAGCACGTACGACTGGTTTTTAATGGGCTTCACCACCCCTTGCATAACACCTTCATAGCACGAGTAACTGAATCAATATCCCGGGCAAACAAGCACATATCATCACAATAACAGACAATTTCAACCTCAGGTATTAGGTATTGATTTTCAATACCCTTATTCCATTAGTATTTTTCGCAATTGAATACACGGAGTGTCTATAGCAAGATTGAAAATGACAACTGAGGGCAATCCGCCTTCCACATTCAACCCCTCGTTTTAATACAAATCCCGTAGACATGCTGTTATTCATGACCAACTGGAGAACATTATTATCAATGTACCAACCACTTCTGAATAGAACTTCAAAATTAAAAAAATTCACCCCTTGCCGACAAAAATTATGATCAATAAATCGTACGCTTTTTTGAAATCAAATACTGAAAAACATACAATATTATCCCAGAAACCCCTTTATCATCTCTACGTTAATGTAGGGGGAAAATCACCAAATAGTTAAAGCACTTGAGAAATTGTCGTACCGTCTCCCGCAAGTTGCCATGCAGTGATGGCGACTTAAACACTAACAGCTGATATGTGGGGGTCACACCAGAACATAATAAACAAAGTTCAAAATGTGTGGTTGGAGGTCAAGTCCCCTAACAGGTCATGGTGCCAATATCACATTTTTTGTGTACATAAACGGCTCGATCACTTTTTATCAAAAAAATGAGACCTAAGTCCCAGACATTATTTATAATTATAAGAGAGATAATTGTAAAGAATTACTTGGGGCTGCAGAAATTTGAAAGAAACAAGGCAACACAGTATCAAATTTGGCTGCAAATCCAAGCTGGCGGTCGTGAAGAGTATTGTTGTCAGGTGCTTACACAAATAGAAGAATCAAATTAAAGGGGGTGGCCCGATTTAAGTATATAAAGTTTTGTAATAATATAATGGTCTTCACCCCCAAAACCCCATCTGTAAAGTTTCGCGCCGATATTACAATCCATTTTGATGTGCGAGCTAAGAACATGATTTTGTAAGCCCATAGACTGTGTAAAATTAATATTGGTCGACCAAAATGGAGCACATTTTCGTTCATAACTTCCAAACCAAACATCCTTTAGCCTTAAGATTTCACAGGGTAAATGAGAAAAATAGTAGCTTTCTTCAGATACCAAAATGCTGACCACTTCCGGTAAAATCTGGGGTCCCTGGGGACGAGGCTATTAGCGATCGGACCATGGACCTTTTAGTGTAAGACAAGCTACTGACATATTTTATATAAAAGATGATTAAATAAGGATTTTAAGATTTTGGTCTTTGGTTTCAAAATCCAGTAAAATTGGTCAAAAATACAAAATGCAAAACATTATCAGCGCCGAATCCTGTGTGGGATATTTGTAAGGAAAGGTTTTTTATCTCAAGTCGGAATTTAAATTAAAAAAAATCCAGAATCAGGTTAAATGTAATGTTTTGTCTTTAATATGCGGATTTCAAGCCATCCCTTCAAAATTATGTTAGCACATTCATGACAGTAAGAAAGATACAATACATGATTTTTTTCGATGTTCCGGTGTAGAAGTAAAGTTTGTCCGCCATAATCACAGTCCGGCAACAACGGTAAAGAATAGGGCACTCCATTCAATTGACTCTTTACGCAACATTAGTTTCACGCTTCATTTCATTATCGTCTATGGAGCCCGAACTATGGCTCACCGCAGACTATCTGCTTTCATACCGGATTAACAAATCGCTGCTTATCCTTTAAATGATTCTGTCTGAAAGTAGATATTCAATTGTCTATACATACACGTACAAAGTCCAATCGATATATACACTTAGGATATTATATTATTTTTTGTTAAAGAGGAGCGTCATGACTCAAGCCTGGTTTCAAGCCTACATTTTTTCAATGGGCATTGCAGAACACGCGTCACGAACACGCGTGACACGAACTGGGACACGAACACGCGTCAATATTGCAAGTAGGCTTTCTCGCTCATTCAGTCGGAAAACCTCTTTGTGTAAAATCAATTATTGCGTTGTACCATACAGTGCCCATTGAAAAATTAAAAAAAATGGAACTTTTGGTTTGGGGAGTTTGCGTCTTTCGGGCGCTCTATCTCAGCCATTTTTGTAGGCTTTTTCACAAGCGAGGTGTTAAATGGAAGAACAAGACCTAGGCAACAAAATGTATATTTCGAAAACTTTCAAAATGGTCTGACTTGGCACAATACTGATCGTTGGTTGTTGGTTATGATTCCATCTAGCCTTTTATTTGGGGAGCCATTAAGCTAAAGGGGCTCAAAATAAGGCTGAACCTTACTCAAGACATACTAAAAGATCTGACAACTGATTTTGCTGAGTTCAAATATGCCGTTGGGTTATTGCAAGATGGTCGCAAGTGTAATAGTTGTCAGAAATTCCAATCAATTATTATAAGTCTTTGGTCAGTGGCTATTGAAATGGTTCTTCAGGCGACACAGTCGACTGAAGAACCATTTCAAGAGCCACTGACTCAAGGAAAGATTAATCCTAATATTTATTTATTTATTAATCGTTATTTATTCAGGAAATTCCTTCAATACAAACGTATTGGTCTCCCAGGAAGACCTGATAACAATATATAATTACAGTAATACAAGTATACAGAAAAATAAGTTATGGTACATAATCTTACATAACACATATACATGTATGTGCTATGTAAGATTATGTACATATATACATACAAATAACACTGTAGCACTTTGAAGATGTAGCAGGTACACACACACACGCATACACACACATACATACACATACATACAAATGCACACATAACACAATGCATGCATGTGCACCTACACACCCCCACATATGCATTACCAATCACAGACACAAATTTCATATTACATACACATATAAAATATGTAAACAGGATATCATGTGGTTATGGCACTTTTAAAAGTAAACAAACTCATGGAATCTAATTTACTTCGTGTGCCTTTTGGTAGATTATTCCAGAGTACAGCTGCTCTGTACTGGAATGTTCTTTTACCAGCTTTGTTATTCCATGATGGAATGATCAACATGTTCTGAGCCTGACTACGAGTACCTTTAGAATGTGTTGAACTGGTAAAAGTAAAACAAGAGGAGATATAATCAGGAGCGAAATGCTTCGGCATTTAACAGTTAAATTCAGATCTGATAATCCATCTTTTCCTCAGATTAGTCCAACCAAGGTCTTTCATAATTTTGTCCACCGAGGTTTCGAAGGCTGGCAGACAAAAACACAGGCAAGTCTGTTTTGCAAAATTTGGAGATCACTATGGTGCCCATATGAAATTGGGACCAAACAGAACTGCAGTAGTCAAAATGCGGAAAGACCAAGGCTTTGGCAAGCTATTGACGGTAGTATGAGGAAGATCAATGTAATTCTCCTGATTACACCAATCTCTGGAAATTTGAACAAACATAATTGGCATGATTACTCCACAATAAATACGGATCAAAAAAAACACCAAATACTGGAGAATGACTCTTGTCAATAAAAACATGTTCAGACATACGGACCTATTTTATAATTATGGTTCTGTGTGATTCCAAACAACATGAATTAGTTTTTTTATGTTAAGGGAAGTTTTTTGACTTGAATCAATGAGCAATTTTAGTCAAGTTTAGTGTTAAGCTCATTTTGCCAGGGTGGTTGGGTCAGATGAACTGATTAAAAGGGTAGTGTCATCTGCATACATAAACATTTGCATGAAAATGATTCACAAAAAAATTAAATAAAAGAGGATCAAGAATTGATCCTTGAGGTATCCCAATATCAATATTCTTAAAGTTGAAAGTCCGAATTAATATTAACAGCTTGTGATCTATCTTTTAGATAAGATTACCACCCCAATTTAAGGCATACAGTGATACAACTTCTTTAATTTCTAAGAAGTAGATTATGAGTTACAGGATCAAAAGCCTTCTTAGAATCTAAGAAGATAGATCCTGTACTTTCCTATTCAAGTTATGTTCTTAGGATATGATCAGTTACATTTAAAAGAGTAGTTATTAGACTGTGTTACTTCCAAAACCTGGACTGACGGATTTAAAATGTTATTATGAGTAAGATAATGGTAGAGCTGATCATGTACAGCATAAAATGACAGAACAAAAATTATCCCATGGCAGCTACTGTACTTTCGACCTTGCCACGCATGCATCTATAAAATAGTCCAAATCTGAATCTTGTTAAAGGCCAGGAGATGATATTGATAAACCTACTCCAATTCTTTGTGGGACATTCCATTGCAATAACATAGCCAGAAAAAAGATACACTATCAGTGTCATCATTAGTGAAAGATTGTTATCATCAGTGTCATGAATAGATTCACACCAGGTCACATGGAATTTCCACTACTCTCGAAAATCCAATGTACCGCAAATGATGTCGTCACCAAACCAAATATGAATGCTTTCTGGTCCTCCTTGTAGAGTTGACACCAAACCACATCATCCTATTTGCAGTCCTGGCGACCTTTAAACACTAAAAAACTATTCTTTTTGGTTCCATTTGATCACCAATGTATTACCTAAGTGTACAGAAATTGATTTTTGATGAATTTGATGGCAGTATGAAAGAATTGTCCATGCATAAACCTTGGGGAAAACTTTCAAAACGCCACAGGAACAAAGATGGATATACCATATTGGTACCAAAGCAGAAGTACGGTAAACAATGGAAATATGTTGATTGACATCGCAATTTTTAGCAGTCAGTCTTCCGCGCTGATTGTTTTGCCGATTCTTTGTAATAAACAATATCTTATATAACAAATAGAACTACAAGGAAACACATATCAGATTGATTCCAATGAAAACTTACTATTGAAAATATGTGCTATGTGCGAACCAGTCACCTTGGAAATAGTGTATGTATTATTTTCAGATATCACTTGTGATATCGAGTGAATATTCAGAAAATAACACAGATTGATCCCATGAGAAAGTCGACATATGTCCCGAGTCATATTCCTTAGCCCCATATCCTGTATTAAATAATGTTCTCTCTTTTAAAACATGGCGCGACTCGATATCCGTTACTAATCTTTTCACTATAGGAATTCCGATGCAAACTTCAGATAATTCATAAGCACCTGGGATGCCCGACAGAAGTGTGGGTACTACACCCAATATCAACGACAAACACCAGATTAGGGAAATAACGATTTTAGTGGACTGTGAACGCAGGCGACGATCACTCCAAGGATATCTGACACCCATATACCTGTCAATTGTTAACAAGGTCACAAAGAAAACAGAAGCCTCGCTTGATATAATGGATAATATACCTGCCAATTTGCACACAATGCCTGTCCTCCACGATTCAGAGTAAGAAGGAAAATAATCCCCGAAATAGGCATCAGCCGAGGCTAACAAAACCATATTGAGTCCCATTAGAAAATCTGAAAATGAAAGATTCGCAATGATCAATGTTTGGACTTTGTTGTCGATATTTTTTAAATAACGACATAAAATGGTCACAACATTGCAAACAATTGCAGAGATACCTATACTCCACATTGAAATTTGCAAGAAAACATCGGGCAACATTCTATCACATGTCAGATAAACTGACTTTGAGTTCTTTGAAAAACATCTCGAGTGATTTGCTATAAAACAGCAGGTAGTCATAGTTATCTACAAATATTTTAGTATCGATTCTCAATCCCGCGAAAGAGGTTCTGGTCGTACGCAACAAATCATTTCCTCCTAAATCAATATTTTGAATTTTAACAGGATAATTCTCGAAAGCAGCGCCTGGTTCAATTAAAGAGTTATTAGCAACATCAAGAAGTCTTAGTTCATGCATGTCCTGAAGTATTTGGGCAGGCAACACCTTTAATGAGTTATCTTGCAGCTCCAGATATTTAAGCCTTCTTAGTCCTAAAAAGGCACCGGAACCTATACTGATAAGAACATTATGTTTTATTATTAGCTGCAGTAAATCAAGTTGGTCGCTGAATAACCCGTTTCTAGGGTGGTCAAAATATTGAAACTTAAATCAATCACAATCAAGTCCGTTAATCCTTTGAACGAATCACGAGGCAACGCGTATAAATTATTGCGATGTAAAAATAGAAAGCTCAGATTGCTGCAATTCCACAGTTTAAATTTATTGAGATAATTGTTACTAAGATCAAGCAGTTTTATTTTAGAATCCATAATGTGCAAGTGTGTCAATTGATTGCCTGTAAGGTTTAGATAGGTTAGATTCAATAACGAACGAGAAGTGTTATTAGAGATACGGATTATTTATTGCGCCCTATATCTAGGAATACCAAACGAAATAGATCTAATCCAATGTGTCTCTCTTGAAAGGACGTCAACACGTTACCCCTGAGTGAAAGAACTGCAAGTGATTCGGTAATGTACTCAGGTTATTATCTTGCAGGTGAAGATATCTTAAACTGAACTGTCTATCAAGTAATCCAGGCTGAAGTGAAACGATATCATTTTGACCAAGATCGAGGCTTTTAAGATTTTCCATTTGTTGAAGATTCCATTTGGTAATTCAGAAAGATGGTTAGTGCTGATATATAGATATTGTAATCGATGCATGGATTGAAATGTGATATTTGAGAATGACTTAAGTTGTTATGTGAGGCAGGTTAGTCAAGAAAACAAATCATAAATATGTCATCTGGCATGAAGGCGATTTAATTATACTGCATGGTTAAGTATTTTCAATTTATCAAAAAGTGACTCAAATTGGCTTTGTCGAATAGTTATCTGTTTATTTCTTAATTAATTTGCTTGATGAGTTGCTGCGCGAAAAAATGTTGCCGATCAATTCTAATACTTTTGTTACCTAACTCGATGTTTTTCAAGCTTGCAGAAAAATTCAGCATCCCCTCCGGTAACGTTTCTAAAAGGTTGGCACTTAAGTTAATAGCTAACTTGTACGCCTGGGCACCTATTTTTTCCAACATGCTGGAGGACAAACTTGGAATTTATGGTGTCCAATTTTAACAGCTTTAAATGTGGAATTGAGCTAAACGTTTCATATGTCAGAACGGACAGAAGATTATTTTGCAAGGTGGGATATCTTAAAGCCATAGTGACATTAAAGGACCCCAGGATGCAAGTCAATAAAAAATTGTTTTGCAAACGTAGCTCATATAACCTTTGCAGAATATTGAAAACGTGTGATCTTATTTCTTTTTAAAATTATTGTTTTCAAGAGAAACCAATCAATGAGTCCATTTACTCCTTCAACTACGTTTCGATCGAGTACTGATAATTCATTATCATTAAAGATACGGAGGGAAAAATAAGTTTTAAATCTACTGAAAAAGGCCAAATGGTGATTTTCGGGATTTATTGTAGCTCAAGTTTAATTCCCACAAAACAATTGTCCGCAAACTGCTGTTCCAAGTATCAAAGTGTAAATTAATTAAGTTATTGTAGGCCAAATCCAGAGTTCGTAAATAATCTAGTGCAGAAAATATACGCAATTGTAAATACTGTATGCTATTTCTGCCTATATTAAGAGAGCGTATGTTTGAGAGTGAATCAAATATTGGTATTGGTAAGTTGGTTAGCTGGTTAAATTCAAGGTTCAGCTCTTCCAAATTGGAATATTATCAAAATAATGAACACGTATGCGAACTATAGAGTTGTTCTTCAGTACAAGGGTGGCAAGCGTGTTGGACGTCAGCGGTGGCATGTCAGATAACTGATTATGATTCAGGAGAAGTGTCTCTACTGTGTTTGAAATCGAGGTCAAGACTGCTTGGGATATATCATGTAAAAGATTTCACTTATATCAAGGTAAATTAAACTTTGCAATCCATCGAATGCACCATCTATTATTTTTTGTATACGGTTACAATACATGACGAGTTGTTGCAATGCAGCAAGTCCATTAAACGTGCCATTTGCTAATAAAGAAAGACGGTTATTGTTCAAATAAAGCACTTGTAATTTATTCACTGAGTTGAATAATCCCTGAGATAATGTAGACAGTTGATTATTATTCAAGTTAAGCTCAGTCATATTGATCAACGGAGAATTTTAGTATGGACATGCTATTTTGTTCTACATTGAGCAATACTAATCGTGTCAAGGTTGCAAATATATCAATTGCGAACTCGTGAATACGATTCTCGTAGAGCAACAAATGTTTGAGGTAACTGTATTTTGAAATAGACGTGGTGGTAGTATTTCAAGATGATTTGTAGATATATCAAGTTTTTCCATATTCCGTAAGTTTAGGAAAACATTCCCGTCCAAAAAAGGTAATGCACAATAATATGTAACGAGTTCCCTCAAATTTACAAGTGGGTGAAATACCTCATTTCGTACTGTATTCGGGTTTAATCGGTTGCTACCCAAATGGAGTGTCTGCAATTTTTCTAGACCAATAAACCAATCACTGGATAAAAATATCAATCTGTTGAAAGTTAAATACAACGCAAGTAACTCTAGCAACATGTGAAAACTATCATTTGCAATAGTTTTAATTTTGTTTCTTTCTCAATTTAAAATTTGTAATTGATCAAATCCATAGAAGGCATCACGGAGAATATTATGGAGCCCACAATACACAATCGACATTCCAATAATATCACGACCAGAATTCTCTGAATTTAAATTAAGGTTGGACATTACACTACTGTGGTAAAAAATAAGGGTTGTGGATTTGGTGCCATATTGGCACTGTATGTCCCATATTCTGTAACCAAGAGAGCATTCGCATGATAATGGACAAACTATGTCGGGTTTATAAGAAAGAACACGAGAACCATGTATTCGATGATAGCCAAGATAAGTATCCAAATTAAAACTGTCATATCCTGTCAATTTGCACTCAGCAATTTCTATGTCCGCTTCTCCTGGAGACGATCTGTTGTCATGATGGTTTGTTGCTCCAGTTTTTAAAACAACATTTGAATTGATGTTGCTAGAATGCAATTTGAATCTTTTTCCTGGAAACACGGCAAGGCATGGGTACGATTCTTGTGAAATTGAATAATACCTTTTGGTGAGACCTGCTTCTTGTGTGGGATCTTTTTCAAGTAGTTCCAAAACTAAATAAGTCCTAGAAGTTTTCGTGGTTGCATTCAAGACTTCTAATACCATAACAGATCCAGTTATAACCGATATATCAATTATGCAGTACCGCCAACTGATCATATCCATCGATAGAATCTCAGAGGATATTGAAATTTCGGACTCGCATGGCACTGAATCCCAGTGGTCAAGATCATCTAAATCTGAGCTCACAAACCAAGAATTCTGAGACAAACATAAGATTACTGAAAAATGTTCCGTTGACAATATGAATTAAATTATGAAATAAACAAGTAACTTCATTTTAAAGTTAATTATCAGCTGCTTATTTTCAAATTATATTAAATATAGTTGTTGTGACATAAAATTTTATCGTATATAAATAACTATAGCAGCCGCTATAATCAATTTAAATGAGTTTCTTTATACGTACATAGAAAGGGCATGCCGTAAACGTGGTGGAAAGAAATGAAGTGTAGCAATTGCAGTCACGCTATTACCCCGAGCAAGAATACGGTAGTGAAGACGAGACGACGGTTCTGCTAAGATAAATCTGAAAATAACCCAATACACGATAACCGTTAATCATTCATAATCATTATATTAATTTGCATAAATTCGACATGTAGTTTGTAGGTTGCACACCACCAAATAAATTGCCATTGGTTTATGTACAAAATGGTCCTAATAACGTAAATTTCTCATTAACGAAGCGACTCCGTTTTGTGTATTACCTTGGACTGCTAGACCTCTGCATCCCATTCAGCAAGAAAAATCCATAAAGTTGACCACGGATTTTTCGAGCTACTGAAGCGTGAAGACAGCGATATGTTTTGATCCCCTCTGAAACTGTGGCTTCTAGTCGAAATATTCCTATGGGATGGGTGTAAAATAAGTACTGTAATTACTCAGTAGAAAGACTCACAGGCTTTGTTATCTTGATACCGTGCTGATTTGTATCATTAAAATCATTTCTAATACAAAATATGGCCCAGGAAGTTCCGGTTTTTACTATTTTTCCATTTTATCTTAGACTTGACCCTCCATTTTACCTTTTTTCTAAACTCTCTTCGGCCATCGTCAGGTGTACAAGCAAGTTCTACTACTTAGGAGAAATGAAGGGGAAGGAAGACGTCAGGAAAGGAAAGAATTAAGAAAAAATTAAGAGGTAAATAGAGAGGGGGTGTTAGATACGCGATGGGCAAGAGGCAGAGGAAGCTAAAGATAATTGACAGAGTTGTAGGAACTGATGATAATTATACTTCTTCATGCATGACCGGGAAGTGTAGAGGGAAGGGGAATTTTGGAAGTGAGTGGAAAGCAGATTCCAAACCCAAAAAGGGTCCTTGAGATTTAGATGTGTTACTGGCAAGAACACTATTGGTTGTAGTGATGAAAGAAACAATGTGCTAGTAGTGTGCATTTTTTCAACAGAAACTGGTACATTTCGAGTTCATTTCGAGTTTCAGCGTGCTCGAAATATACTTTTCCAACAAACATTCCTAAGATGCACAACAGGAAACTAGTACGTTTCCAGTACATCTAGAGAACAGTAGCTTAAAATGTACATTTCTATATTCGGGATAAAGGTGTTTGGGGTAGTGACATTTCGAGTACAATGTGCGCGTAGGTACCCTTGTCTAGTCATTTCTAAAACGATAGTAACTTTCGAGTACACTGTATATATCGAGTACATTGTTTGGATCAAGTACCTTTCGAGTACAGGGTTATGATCAAGTATTCATGTATACCTCGTATGTATCGGCTTACGCGATTGGTCAATACTCGTCACTGTGGACAATGTGTAAATAACCTTTTACACATGGCGGCTTGTGACGAACGCCCGCGAAAGTGGTTTAAAAAATCATGCAAGTTAGACTGAATTTGATATGTAATTATTTTGGAATGAACGTTGTTTATGTCCTCGGGCAAGCCCTCGGCATAAACAATCGTTCATACCCACAATATAGAAGAACCCCTAATTCAACAACTCGCCGTATCTCTTTGTTAAGGAAGCGTACGTTGTTGATCGTTATCACCACAGTGATATGCAATTAGCGCGTTAAGGGCCGGGCGCAGTGTTCACGGAATTGCGTTTACGCGTACGTTATAGTCGACGCACTGTTCGTCAAGTTTAGAACTCTGAGTACTCGCTAGGACACCGGTGCAAACTTGCAAGGACACAAACTTGCCAAAACTATCGCGTTGCTTTAGATTTTGCTCAATTATTTTAACGAGGAAAAGCTTTCTCGGGAAACTGGGAAAATTTTGGTATGTGAGAATAAATGTTCCCCTATACACGATATTAATAAGGTTTAGTTTTCAATAAGTTCGTTGTTGAAAGGGAAAAGCCGGCCTCGCGGGATAAAAATACGCGGGAGCGCTGGCTGTATCGTTGTTGATTTGTGATGAACCACTCTGTAACATGGGTGTTGATTCCTAAATCGAGTACATTTCAAGTATAATGTGCTCAAATGTATTTAATTATTTACCGTCGAAGCAAATTCGAAACGGGATAGTACTTTCCGAGTAGATGTCGAGTATAGTACACGTTTTTTTCTCTGCACTGTAGATGCAAATTTGGAACAGGCAGCTAGTACATTTCGAGTACACTATTCGCAAAATGCACTTTTTCTGTAGACATCCTCGGCGAGTACATTTCAAATAAAATTTCAGTATTTCTGGTCCTTTCAGACATTTCGACGTACATTGTTTCGAAATGCACCTTTTCTGTAACGTCACGGGAGTATATTTCGTACATTTAAAGTACATTGCTAGTACATTCGAAGTACAATGTTTATCGAAATGTTACCTTTTATGTAGAATGTCTATGTTGACAAATGGATGATTGAAAACCTAGTAAATTTGGCACTTTATATCAGTGTATTCGCAATGACTTGGATGAGATCCAAATCTGTACCGAAATAATTTAGTTCTATAAGTACAGTTCGAGTACAGTACTCGCAATGTACTGCATTTTACAATTGGAAAACCACACGCTCTTCAGTGGGAATTGTGGCTGTTGATGTTTGCAGACTGAGGACCAACCATCTGAAGTTTAAAATGCTAAGTGTAATAATACGACCTGAATTAAAAATTAAATCAAAAGATTAATCTGTTCACACTTTGAAAGTGTATGGCACCAACTCCAAATGCCTCTGTTCCATAGCGTTCGCAACATTACCCAAACTTCCAAACATATCGGTCGGGTTAAGTTGACAAAACTAAAAATTCCACCCTTTCACTTTCACTTAAGGTGGCTGTTAAGTCAGGGATCTTCAAAGGAACTGTGTTTGCCTATTATTCTTAATTGTTGTTCCAACATATATAAAAAGTATACATATTTGAGAAGAAATGACTCAGGGAATCCAAATATATAACATTTTTTCTGCCAAAATACGTATTTTTTGAGAAAATAATAAATTAAAAAAAAATGGTGATGTTAACTCACTTTTTGGTTCCCTATAAGAAAATACTAGAAATGTTATAAAAATTGTGGCCTTTGTTCGTTTTTGTATTCCAGAGTCATAGTTCTAGGGCGGGTAGTCCCTTTTTCAAATTCGCACGGATTTTATCAAATTATTCCAAAAAATTAAAAAACCGCTTGTTTCAATTTGGAAACAACGCCAGATTGTTCAAAAAGGTTGACATAAATCACGATTTTAACCAAATGCAAAACTAAAAAATACGACCATGAAATTGTATGGCTATACGAGGACATTTCATTTCTTACATGTTGCTGATTGGATTTCGAGTAAACGCGGGAACGAAATCACGAATTATCGCCCGAAGTAAACACAGAGAAAATCGCCATTTTGTTCAAATATTGGTCCTGTTTCGCTAACACAAATATAAGCCTTATTCCCAAACACAAGCGTTTCATCTCTTATTCCTCACACTGCTTCTGCACAAGGTCAAATTGCTTCATCTGGATTTCTTATGATCAAAATTCAACCAGTTTATGAGGCTCAAATCGTGAAATTAAATCCCATTCTGTGGTGGCAAAAAGCTCTCACGTGGGCACCATTTTACAGTGCATACAAGTTTACCATGGGTAATGGGTCTATCGACTAGATGCATCAAGGCTTTTCTGATGCGCTCATTACAACCTCAGCGCGCGGGCCGAATAGCACAGACGCGTATTGCGTAATAAGGCGAAATTACCCGCCCTTTTGCAGTGCAGCCCATGTTGGTTGTTTTTGGGTCAAAAATGCGTAACAAGTAAAGTACAATGACAAAATATGAGGAAAAAATAAAGATTCTTATGCTGTTAAAATATATGGAAGAAAACATGTTAATGTCGTACACCAAAACATTACAAAAACTAAAACTTGGCCATTTGACTAAGTTTCTGACTTCAACAGCCACCTTAAAGGGGTATTTCGTGATCCAGCAGCTCGTCCCCCGGACTTACCACTAAAAGATGTTGAGATTTTTTATATCATCTAACCGTTAGCCTTACTAAGCCACGTGTGCCCCATCTTACGAGTGCAATTCGGTCGCATCTGTAAGAAATTCGCAATTTTGTATTTTCTGTCCGTAGAACGGACAGAAGTAATAAGAGCGGGTACACGCGGTATAGTGCGGACAAACATAAGAGGGATTCCGGGTAGGGAATGCGTACAGGATAAAAACAGATTGGCTGCATAACGACACTAACAGGCGATGTGATACAGGGATTCATCTCGATCAAACTAGAATTCTTTACGAGAATAAGCTTTCCTAAGGATATCTAGTGATCAGAATAAAAACAGTGCTGAAATCACGAATGCACCTTTAATTTATTGCATCTCTGAATAGGAATCCAAATGGGGTGGGGTAAAAGGCCACGGATAGAATAATTAGGCATTGACACAGTACACATTATTTGGGTAATATTTAAACTATAAACCATTTCATATTTTTATGACGTCTCGTAGGCGTCAAAGGTCAGAATACCTTACAAACACAATACTAGCCTGTTGCACAAGTGATCTAATGTTATATAATAAAATAAAACAGTTGAATGATCTTTTAATTGGTTTGGTTCAAGAATTTGGTATGTCCACACAACATTACATAGTAATTACACACAATTTATAAGATTTATACTTAATTTTAACAAGAATGTCCACTATGTCTCACAAGCAGCGGTTGGCAGTTCACGAGATAATGTTCCTCAACAGCGAAGCCTCAAAAATAACAGCGCATAAGTTCACATAAATCCATGGTATATTCAATGCGATCTTCTGATCTTGAAGGTAAATTTTGTCCAGCAGTTCAAGACGACGGTTTCCCTGACGACACTAGTATTCTGCAATCCCCCAGTATTCTATTCTACCACCATCCGTCGGTCGCTAATGTCCACATTTTAGGACCACAGACTGGAAGCTGACTCTCTTTTGATTCCAAAACTGAAGATCTTTTTGTCTTAAAGACGACAGCACACAGATCAGCTTTTTTTTTTTTTTTATTAAGCTCCGGCGGCATCCATATTATAAAAATCCTGGCAATAATGTCAACTCAAAACTCTAAACCCATTTTTTGTGATCAAACTAGCTATAATAGTATACTGTATAGCTCTTTCCTGGTATACTAACGCTGGCGATAAAACTTTTGCAACTCAGCTTTATACCTCCTTTCATCAATTCACAAAGTTCCCAAGTCTTAAATAGATATTACAACCACACTCCTCATAAACATAACCTAGCACTGTCCTCGATTTCCAAAATACATCACCTGAATTGCATCATTTCACTTTATACCTCATGGGAATTTCCCTGATCATGTAAAATGTTTTGATCTCCAAGCAGAACAACTGGACGCAGTTGCTAAGTACATCTTGGGGAATTCCCCTTCCCTATTGTGCAATCTATCTAACATGTGACCTTGCACAAAAACACTAGGAATCCCCTGCTCTCTTTTCATCATAAACATATACTTTTCCCCTCGTTGAAAATCTCTTCTCAATAAAATTTTGGAAATACTATTTTTAAATCAAAAGTTTGAGGGTATATAAACAAGATGCTTTTCTGAATGTCCTTTTTGCACCCTCTGCAGTCCGGATGTTGAATTTTCAAAATAACTTTTTGTACTGTCACCAACTGACCTCATATCTGGAAACCTGGGCTAGAAGTAGCAGAGATTCGCTTCAGTGGTTTATTTTTTAGCGTAGTTGAAGCGGCACCATGTTAAAGCAACAACTAAGGCCAATTTCTGGCCGGAACCTGCCCTTGATTTCTAGACAACTGTCTCGCCTTTGGGCTGTTTTTCAATGAAATTGAACCCGTCATCTCTGGTCTTCCCACCACATCGTTTGGCTGCTGTAAACAAGCCCATCTTTTACTGATAAAATCTCTTGGCTGTGGGTATGGTCCCATGAAATGCCTAGCACGTCCGGGTAAAGTTAATACTGTAAACCAATCGGCGAGTTCCGTCATCAGTTGCATCGCGCACAACCTTAGATTTGTCTGTTAATTTCGGGGTTTTTTTTTGCTGTTGACACGGATGACCCGAATGACTCAAGTTCGGAATGAGAGCTGTCAATTGAGTACATTATGTGTAATACATAGAATGTTTTACGTTATTTTTGTATAAGTAATACTTTTAGGCATTAACTAATAAGTACAAACCTGAAAACGCAAGTGATGTTACAATTTTGATCGCAAATTTCCAATGCAGTGATGGCGCCGGAAATATACAATAAACCGCTTTTTGTTTCAACGGTACAGAATAATAAGATTAATAATGTACGTGTTCGAGGTCAAACTGTGCATGTCATAGTGCACGCTTTAAAATCTGGGACATTTGCAGGGAACAGGGCAGGGAAAGGCGTTTTAGATATCATGTCTGCCTTTTCTACGCAACCATAGAAAGTCCAGCATCAGATAAAATTTAGTGTTTTGTCTTTAGTACACGCATTTCTAGTCAACCACTTAGATTATGTTAGCACATCAAGCGCTCTCCTATCCAACAGAGTTTGAACTACCTTTATCCTTTACTGTCCACCCAACACTTTTGGTTATAGCTGTTGTTTGTCCACGTTTCATCCAGATAGATTGTAGGGGTCTATGTAAAGGCGGTTTTGATTGACGGACTTTCTTCATTTTTCTCAAGTATTTTTGACGTGAAAACACAATGTCAATGTTTGTTAAAAACCATCCTATCGACCTCCACATTTCCCAAAGAGATGATCTACCATCACAGAAATCCAGATCCTCTCTCACCACTATTGAACTCCTTTCTCTGATAAAACTGATTAAAATCAACCACGTTAAAGTGGGCGGATCCGATTTCTTTTTATTAAGTTTCATCTTGATTACATGATCTTGACCCCAAAACCCCATCTGTAAATGTTCGCGCCGATATTTCAAACGGTTTTGACGTGAGAACTTAAAACGTAATTTAGTAATTATATAGTTCTGTGTAAAATTAATATTGGTCTACCGAATTGGGGCACATTTTTGCTTTACATCCACACCAAATATCCTTTAGCGCTAGGATTTCACAAGGTAAATGATAAAAATAGTAGCTTTCTGAAGACATCAAAATATTATATCTAGTCAAACTGTGAATTTATTCACAAGTTTGCCATTTTGGTAGAATTTTGGGGGACATTTTGGCAACCATCCTGGATCTGAAGCAAGATAATGCTTGATAGGAGTTTCTGATGGCGATTGAAAATATATGTGTGTTCTTTCCCTCATATTAATGCTTATTTTGGCACAACATGCCGCATTTCTTTTTATTTTTGACATCATCTTGAATATTGCTGGAATGCTACATGTTTTCATTGTTTTTAACATCTTGACTGTGTTATAAAATGATAAAAAGAAGCTAAATGGTTGATTTGATTGAGTACTGGTGTATTTTAATTTTGAATTATGACGTCATACTTAATTTGCATGCAAAATGGTGAACACACGCTCGAAAAAAATTGGCACCATCATTTTTTGGCTCAATTACATCATAATTAACGGGTTCCCGTAGAGAACGGAAAATAAACATTCAAAGCCCACAGGGACATATATGGCCCCGAATCTATCGTCTAAGCACGGATTTATTTTATTTACGGGTTTTTTTTATTAAAAGTTTGAATATGATCAGGTGTTTTCTTATTACGAAGATATTTTGAGTTAGTTGTGAAAAATATAGTAAATTGTAAAGATCTACAACGACAAAAAGACTCGTTAAAACATATTTTGATGATTTATCTAGTTTGGTTGTCATTTTACACCTTTACATTGAGCATGATACAGTTTGTTATTATGTTATGAATAACCTTGAACTGGTCCAGCGTCAATTTTGTCAAGATGTGCTTAATATAATAAAAGGATTTCTAGGAAAACTCAATTTCAAGTTTTCGCAAAAGATCTCTTTCCTCTCAAGGAAAACAGCTGATCATTGTTATTATGTTTCAAATAAGACTAATTACAACATTATTTATTTATTTACTCCGTTGTGAGTTCGTTGCCCAAAATATCCCCAAGAGTCACAAATTTGGAGAGTCAGCTTTTAATTTCACCGGCTAGAAGATCTTTACTTAGAAAAAAATTGCGTCTTGTTATTTAGTTTTGTGGGGCTGAAATTATCAGGTTTTTAAAGATGAATCAGTGTAAGGGAAATAAGAAAATTTCCAATAATATTTGTATTATTCCGATGCGACAAATCAACTTACTTAGAGTCATGAGTTTGAGGGCGCCGGGGACTATAGTGGAGCGGTCCAGAGAATGCGACATTGGTCGGGAACGTCCTCCCCTCGGTACACAAAATTACAACCACTTTTTTTCGAATTATAATAATGTGAATTTACGAAAATGATGGTTGTGTTTAAAAAAATTTGGTGGTAGGGGTGTTTTTTTGCCCAAAAACTCTATTTTGGCTAAAATTAAGAAAAATCATGGGATTTTTTTTTATTTGTAAGCCAAAACCTAGATCTGATGTGGTGGTGGTGATTTTTGGCTTTAGACGAGACTATCCAGAGTCTCTGGATGGGATCGATTAATGAAACCTTATACATGTGACTGAGACTAGATAATAGTATACATAATTTTGTCTCTGAAGTGCGAATCGTGGCATTTCACGGTAAACCGTACATTCTTTCCATGGATTGGTATAGACTCCAGCGATCATTTCTCTTGCACATTTTAACAAAAACAACTTGCTTTCTGTACTTACCACCTAAAACCAACGTGGTCCATTTTCCGTGGTAAGGTGTCAACTATGCACCTAACTCCGAAATAGTGGTCAAATGTTGCCACGAAAAGGTCATTCGGGGTCAAAATTTGACCACTATTTCGAGTAGTGTGCATAGTTGACACCTTCCCACGGAAAATGACCATGTTTGTTTTAGTGTGACCGTGGTATTAGCTAATAGCAAGAAAGAAGGCTGAATAATGGGAATTGTGGGTTAAAAGGTTCATTTTTACATTTAACAGAATAGAGTGTTTTACATATTACTACATTGTGCAAGAACTGATGCCTAACTCTTGCTTGCAGGACTGGGAGCTGCATAAAGGCAGATTGTATGCAATTACTGTCTCTATTGGTTTATTTGCATATTACAAGACATGAACGGTAAAATAACAAAATAAATATCATATAGAGATTCCTTGTGGTAATTGCCACATTTTGGTACCAAGGTTGATATACTTTGGACGATGTATGACCATTTTGTGACCTTTAACCGTGTATGTCAGGTCACTTCAAAGGTCCAACAGAAAAATGGCAAACATCGCTTTCTTAATAGTCAGACCCAGTAGTATATACGTTTAGAGTGGTTGCCAACAATTCACATGAACGTCACCAATTTTACATAGGCCCCTCCACTATACAGAATCAAATAAAGATTAATAATAGTACGGTTCGAGGTCAAACTGATGCATGTCATGTTAAAATCTGGGACATTTGCAGGAACAGGGCAGGAAAGGCGTTTAGATACCATGTCTCCTTTTTCTAACGCAAACCCATAGAAAGTCCAGCATCATGATAAAATTGAGTGTTTTGCTTTATTACACGGATTCTAGTCAACCACTTAGATTATGTACACATCAAGCTCTCTCGCTATCCAAAGATTTTGAAACTACCTTTATCCTTTTACGTGCTCACCCACACTTTTGGTTTAGCTGTTGTTTGTCCACGTTTCATCCAGATAGATTGTAGGGGGTCTATTAAAGGCGTTTGATTGACGGACTTTCTTTCATTTTTCCTCAGTATTTTTGACGTGAAACACAATGTCAATGTTTATTAAAAACCATCCCATCGACCTCCACCTTTCCCAAAGACATGATCTACCATCACAGAAATCCAGATCCTCTCTCACCCCATTGACCTCCCTTGTCTCTGATAAACTGATTAAAATCAACCACGTTAAAGTGGGCGTATCCGATTTCTTTTTAATTAATGGTTTCATCTTGATTACATGATCTTGACCCCCAAACCCCCCATCTGTAAATTTTCGTCGCGATATTCAACGTTTGACGTGAATTAAACGTAATTTAGTATTATATAGTTCTGTGTAATTATATTGGTCTACCGAATTGGTCACTGTTTTTGCTTTACATCCACACCAAACCTCCTTTAGCGCTAGGATTTCACAAGGTAATGATAAAATAGTAGCTTTCGAAGACTCAAAATAATATTCATCACACTGTGAAGTTATCACAGTTTGCCATTTTGTAGAATTTTGGGGGACGTTTGGCAACCATCCTGGATCTGAAGCAAGATAATGCTTGATAGGATTTCTGTGGCGATTGAAAATA
>JAMKCH010019452.1:0-120765 GCA_023653785.1 Ophioderma brevispina
TTAGTGCTCACTCAGAGCACACACGGCGCGGCGGACAGTAGTGAAAAGGGTCACACCCCGGGCGCCGGTATGATCCCGAATAATACCCGAAAAAACCGTGTACAGTAAAACAGTGCGATATCGGGATGCCCCATTTATTTTTGTAAACGGACTGGTAAAAAAAACCTACAAGTTCAATAATAAAACGAACGCGATCCCTTCATACGTCGTTCCCTCTTTGACGTGACTGCATGAGGGTGTCCTTGTCACCACGCTCAATCACCTCACAGACAAAACGAACCGTCGTGCCTTTTCGAGTTCAATACGCTGTGGAACTCGTCTAGATACCTGCCTTTGGGGGACCGGTTCCAGTGAGGGCGATGCTTATTATAATAAAGTGGAAAGAGTCAGCTTGGTCATCGCTGAGATTATCACAAAATTTTGAATTCGATTCTGTGTAGAAAAGAAAGTAGGCCTCGCTTTCCGGCCCTGGTCGAAAGCGTCTATGAGGCGTGCACGTCGATCAAAAATAGTGTGGCGCTGTTCATATGCCCTTTTCTAAAATCTATAATAGAAATTGTATAAAATGGCAATTCGTTGAAGTTTCAGTTGTGTCTATAGCCTGGAAAATGGTTTTTTTTTTTTTTTGTGGGGGGGGTTTTTGGCTCTCAAAACCATCAAAATATTCTCACGCGGGGTGCAAATCAGGGGCGCGATGTGGTTTTTACGTGTTATTTCGATGGATGTTTATTAGTGGTATGCGCCTTGAAGGGCGCGCACGGCAAATAATGCTTTCTTTATTTTCTGATATCAGGTATAGACATTGTCTGCATGCACTATTCATTTAATTAGTTACATGTGACAGTGACCGATATCTCGCACTCATACCAATTTGCTTACAATCGATGGTATGTTTTATCGGAATACCCCCCCCCTTACACAAAATGCGGAGTGATTTGGGTACTCTCTTCTCGTCTAGTCTATTTGACAGAGAGCCTTTTGAAACAGGTGAAGTCACGCATGAAAATGTATCAAAATGCGCTTTATACGCAATTTGCAGGTAGTGGCCTACTGAATGCCAGTAGTGAAAATTGTATAAAGAGCTTTATGCAAATGACGGCATAAAATAGCAAAGCAATGTAAGGAATTGGCAAAAACGAAATCATTTGATGTAAATTACCAATAGATAAAGTGATTTTATGGTGCCTTACGTCTCCACGGCCCTTCCTCCCTTTGCGGATCCACGCAAAAATGACGGCCGTTTAGCGTCTATTGCCATCGTAAACGGCATAATACGGTAATACCTGGCAACTGAGTTGCCAGATTTTACTGTAAATATGACGGTTTACCGTATTTTTTCTGGTATTGTCCCGTAAACGCGATTTTGGGTCGGGTTACAGTGGCGGATCCAGGATTGAAAAACGTCAAAATTAGCGGGAGCTGAAAGGTGGAAACTTGTCCAAAAAGCTTCCAAAATGGGATTTTGCAAGATTTTGCAGAATTACCGGGGGGCGCGCGCCCCCTCCTGCCCCCGCCCTGGATCGCGCCCTGGGGGGTTTACTGGTAGTCCAACCGTAAAGTTTACGTCAACCGTAAAAGTTTGCATGTAAACGTAATTATTTTACGGTTCCACCGTAAAAATACGGTAGATCTCCTACATATGTAGGCCTTTATTTAAGGTTCAACTTCTTTAGTGCATGGATAATTTTTACCGTCAGAAAAAAAGATAAGTGAACAAACAAAACAAGACCAACTTTATAACAACACAAACACCAAAAAGAATAAACAACAACGCATAATAAAAAAAAAAACTTACTTGGAGTCGTCCCTCGACGGTAATTCTTTGAATGAGAAAAAATGTTGACCATACGACATTCATATTTTGTCAGGTTTTCATGATTACAGCGTTACTTGTTAAATCCACAGAATATCTTGACCCCCCCCCCCCCCTCCCGCGTAAATTTTAAAAATTGAATTTGTGTACTAGTGCAAAATAAGATTTTACCTCCGGCAAGAACAGAGGATGGGCAGAAAGATCAACATGCCACCGGCATCCATGAAAATTCTAATTTTACATCACCTTAGTTTAAAACACCACTCCCGAAACTTTTAGAGAAACATTAAAACGTGTTATCCCAGAATGCATTGCAATGTTCCTATGATTAGAACTGTCCCAATGTGGGCAAAGATCAACTTTCACGTTGAAAGACTTGAAACACCGTTGAGTTGTCACATCAAACGTTGTTTGTCATGTCATTTCAACGTTTGAAATTTGATCTGTGCCCACTGGGGTACTAAACCTATGTCAATACTTATAGGGATAAAACATATCATGCTAAAGTTACCAAGTACTTAACCCCTTTGGGCACCTATATAAAATGATTGTAAAAGTCGGGTTGTATGGGTTAAGAATGGGATTTTGTGGACGACGTGACCTTATTGAAGTGAAATTTCCCAAACGGCCATGTGGGTGGACTGAACACCCTCTGGGGTACATTAATGTATAAAGCTGGTAATGTGCTAGTACACTAAAAGAAAACCACGTAAGACAGAAAGCAGTGGACACATTTTTATACTTAAAAAGAAAAGAAGAGTGGAAGAGTCATTTCACTGTAATGTTTTTCAATACTTTGAAATAGGCTTGGAACCGTCATCGTCTGATAGAGCCAGGGGAGGCGGCAAGAATCTCAATTTTAGACGTCGCCATTGGTTAAACACGTAAAAGCAGCTTAAATCTTGACTAAAAATCTGTTTATATGTTTTCAGAATATTTTTTTCTTATCCCAAAACTGTAAGGGTTATTTTGATTTTTTTGTACGAATAACCGGACGATGACGAGGTCGTTGTGGTTGGGTCATTGGAATATCGATGACCCACCCCATCACAACTTCATGCACACAAAGCACCCAAATTGGTACTTGTGGTTTGTAGTTTTTACTCCCTCAATTGCTGCAAAATCTTTTTTAACTTTTTCACGTAATTAAAAGGCTAAATCCTTAATATATTTCACCTCTTGAGACCCAAAAATGAAATGAAAATTTGAAGGCGGTCGTGTAGATCGGTAGACGCAAAGTTTATGGGCGGGGCGTTGCAACGCCACCAACCTTAATTGCCTAATGTCACATTAATTGCTGTATGTGTCCTTTATTTCACACATTAAGATAAAACACAATGTTTTTATATTTATTAATACAAAAAAAAAAAAAAATACTAAGTCCGACTCAGAGTTTCCTGAGGAGGGCGCCCTCATTTACAAAAAAATCGTGTTTTTTGCATGTAATAACGCTTGTCCATATACTCATTCCTGTGTTGAAATTCAAAGCTTAAATCGAATTCCTTCATATTGAATCACAACTTTGTTATAAAATTCCGGATCCGAATTTTTGTTATACACAGTATCCTATGGGACGTAATACTACACCTTAATGTTTACTGCATCAAAAACAAAAATCCGATTCCTCTCAAATTTCGGAATTGTCAATTTTAGGTTATCTATCATTGTAGTAAGTTCTAGTTGACTATTTTTCATTATTACACAAAAAAATAATATTGCGAAATCCTCTGAGTCAGACTTTAATTGGGGATGGCCTGATGTATGTAGACAAAGTATTCATCTTGATTATATAATGGACTTCACCCCAAATCCGCATCTGTAAATTTTTCGCAAACCGTATTCAAGCCGTTTTGATGTGAGACTTAAAGAAAAACTGTATACTGTATAACCCATAGAGTGCTTTGTAAAATAATATTGGTCGACCAAAATGGGACATATGTTTTGCTCATAACATCCCAACTAAACATCCTTTTAGTCCTAAGATTTCACGAGGGTAAATTAGAAAATAGTAACTTTTCTTCTGACACCAAAATGACCCATGTTACTTCCGGTAAATTTGGCTCCCTGGGACGATGCTATTAGCGTCGGGCCATGGACTTTTAAGTATATACCTCTTAAAATACTTCCGTCATTTTTCTGTTGACATGCTTTATTCTCTTATGACGGCATCTATTATCATATCGTCGTGTCACGACATAGTTCGAATCTGATTTTTTTGTCAAATTGATTTAATAGTTCATTCTGGTTGCCATTTATGTACTCTTTAATTGTACCCAAAATAAAAGTAAATGCATCTCCTACCCAAATAGCCGCCCGCAAGTCGAATAACAACCCTATGTATCAAAACGGGTTTTCAACAAACAATCGAATAAGAATTAAAGGTGCTGCGTATCCTTTAGGCGAATACTGTGTCCGAGGTCGGGAAAAAATAATTAATGGACGAGCGCAGCCGAGTCCCATTATTTTTATATTTTTTTTTTTTTTTTCCGTCCGAGGATATATTATAGCCACATAAATAATACTGCAAACCTTTATTTCTTATTCGATTACCGAAACAGCCTGATTATAATGAGAAAATTCATTCGCGACCCCTTATTGCAGAAATAATGGAACCTTAAAAAAGCTGACCATCAGAATGCAGCAATTTTCAAGAAAGGGCGCAGAGGTAATAGAATATGTAGTCGATATCTTTGCGTCTCCAATATCTCAAGCACACAGATAAATTGCGAACGATACGTATTCGATGGGACAAAGAAATTGCTACTTCAGTGATCAAATCGATAATAGGTCTGTCAGATTAAGGCAATCGGTGAAATTGTCCTTTCGTCATGAGGATTGGTCATGTTATGTCACATGTTAATTTTTGTGTTTGAATTATTGTTAACTTGTACTATTGAAAACCTGCGGTCGAAACCTGCGGTCTGTGGCGTCGTGAAAAAGAACTATCCAAGTTTGTCGTTTCACATTTTGTGCAAATAAACAAATTATCACTTTTATGGGGACATAGCCCGGGGGGCACTGTATCAAAGTGGATGATGCGTGACACAAGAAAACGCGTAAAAAGGGTGTCTTTTTTCCAACAGGCGATGTAAGCGCGTACATCGTTTAGGGTGGTTCAATACAGAAATTATGGAAAATAAAGTATGTTTTTTTCTAACCCTGAAAATTGTCATGTTGTATTCATTTAAGCGGGATAAAATCATCCAAAATATTGAAATCGGAACTTGGGAAAGTAAAGCAAGCAACGATAATAAAGGGTATATTTACGATTTCAATGCACTGCGTACTTGTGAGGGATCATAAAACAGATAAAAAATACTTGTTTAGGGTATGTTTTAGCTGCTTGTAGTCGGGGAAAATACGTGTTTAGGCGTGCATTTTGAAAGTCCAGGTTCACGCACCTCCACCTGTGAAGAAAAGTGGCCCCGGGGGCATAGATGACATTAACCCTCGTATTACCAAAGGGGAGGAGTTACCACCCCAGGTAAACTTTCCTCCGGTGCCCAAAACGTTAAAAAAACCTTCGTAAGTCTTCCATTTCACATCCTTCTGCTCATTTTGTTGGCGAAACAAATGTTAAGGTATAGCACCGGTCACCGGGTTAGCGTCGAAGTTGATTGGTGGTAGTGTTCATTACCATTTTATTTATCATTTATTTTCATTCATCAGCCAAAATACACTACTTAGGCTATACCATTACCGTTAAACCTTATAAAACAAACAATAAAATCAGTTGTTTTAGTTAATAGAATAGAAATAAGTTTTTGTAGTCATCATCTATGGGCTCATATGTATCCTCGGGCGAAAAAAATTAAAATAAATGGGCGCATTATTCGCCTATATAACAATTGGAATTACTGCTACCCTTTAGTTATTAGTTCATTGGTTTTAATATGTGCACTGCATGGCTCTAAATTATAATCACCCAATTTGGGGGCATCGCCGCAGTGTGCTTGTTTAAATGCTATATGTATTCACAGGTAAGTAAACTGACAAACCTCGCGTAGTCTAGTGTCTGAACGAAGTGTAGTCCTCTTCGGACTGATGAGCCTGAGTCTGAAAACATTTTGAACTGAGGCGAAAATTTCGCTCGGCTCCTCATACAGAACATGACCACCGAAGCAAAATGAGCGAATGATCCCAACATGAATATTATCATTATATTATTGATGAGACATTGAAATAGCCTAATGTTTCTCACCGATAGACGGATACCCCCTACATACGCGGATTTAGGGGGGGGGGGGGGCGCACCACTGCGCGCGGCCCCCCTATTTTTTTTTTCCTAAAAAAGGCGGCGGCCGTGCGCCTTGTTAGATGTAGAAAAGTTGCTTTGACTTGCCGCACAGGGCGCCGGCGCCCTGTATATCTATCTAGGGAAATGACCTTTTGTGGGCGCCCTCGGCGACACAATTTGTAAAATTTCCTCCCGCTCTCTCCGCGCTGCCGGGTAGACACGAAGAACACTATTTTTTTTTTGCGACCTCGGTTTGAAAATTCTGAGAGCAGTGGGGTAATCTTCTTTATTGCATGTTTGTTGCTTGAACAATTTAGGCGTCGGCCTCCCCCCCCCGTTTCTTCAGAATTTCGAACCGAGGAAAAAAAAATTGGGCCCAAAAACAAAAACTCTACCCGGCGAGCGAAGCGAGCCGGAAAATTTTAAAAGCGATAGTGTACGGCGCCCCCCCCCCCCCCTTATTGAGATTCCTGGATCCGCCCCGGCCCTGGGCATAGGAATATTTTAAGACACGACAATGGAAAAAATAAATGTTTTCTAAACCAACCACGTATACTAGCCTAGAGTAGGGTATTTACAATGATGGTTTCACATGGCTTGTACCCGGGCTTTTACATGGGATTGATGCCGAAACGCACCTCTCGACAGCATATGCGACCCAGACTAGTACAGGGAACCTTTACGTCGTTTTTGACATGGCTCGGCAAATGAGGGTGATTCGTAAATGTGAAATGCAAAAGATTGATAATTACTCGTCTGACATGCCCGAAATTTCAGTATGACTCCGTATATACTATAGACCCAGGCCTGGTGCTGTCGGGGTACGGGTACAGTCATGACAGTGTAGTGTATCACATACCCCGCGCACAGGTGGTCACGTTCTGCGGAATTCAACCGGACGGTTCGTGTGTGATAATTCTTTCGGCATCGCCAATGGGATGTGAAACCAAAATTACACTATCCGAGAACAGGCCCTAGCCAGGAATTATTGGGGGGGTGCGGTTTTGCCAGAAGGGACTTTTTTGTCGAAAAACAATTTTTTTTCGGCCTCGCTGCGCTCGCCGGTTTTGACCCAATTTTTTTACCGTCGCCATCAAAAACTCTGAAGAGCGGGGGAGGGGGAGGACATCAACGGGGTTGACAAAACCATATAATTTATAGTCGGAATGAGTGTAAACCCATGCCAATAATCGTCGGAAACAAACACTTGCTATAACACGCGCAAAATTTAAACACACCACGCGGACCTTCAACATTGACAAAGCGGACCTCAAAATAATAAAGCGGAACTTTGTAATTTTTGGGGGGGCGTCGCACACCCCCCCTGGATTACGGCCCTGCGAGACACATGGGAATATTATATCATCTTATAGTATTAATCATTCATATTGTAGACCTTCTATATAACAAATGAAAAAAGACAACCCTTACCTGTTTGTTGTTTGGCCAGGACCTCTTCGTCGTTCCACCAATTACATGAAGCTTGCAACTCATAGAAACAGCCCTGCACGGGCTTCTCTTAGTAAGACTACAGCATGGTATTGGCACGTACCATTGTCCTGATGTCTAACTGATTCATCCGCGGCAATTAAATTCCATGCTGTTATTTCTCCTTTTCATGCTTTATGATGTGACTGTTTGGCTCTGTGCCGCATTCACGAAATATATCGAAAACGGGAAATCATTGGGGAAAGTTTGAGTTCCAGCAGAGTATCTGCTTGTGTACGTTTTTCTCTTTTTGTCGGCAATTCATTGGTGCTTTCCGTGGTTTCCACCCACTGCGATGTGTTTGTTAGCGGGAATCATGCCGACTTATATTGGGCTACCAGTGTGGAAGTTCTTGTGGAGACCACTGGCCGTTAAAAAATTGAGGGCGGTTTACCGAATTTCGTAACTTCCACGCAGGGCGGTGGCGGCCAAAAGCTTCATTAATAGCGCAAGCAAAAACTGCCGAAAGAGTCATTGGACGAGCTGAGCAGTGACCGGAAAGTTGAAGTCCACTTGTGCGCGTTTATAAATAGATCAATGAGTGGCCAGTGGGATTCCGTACGGAGCTGCGGTCGATCTAAATTGCCTTGCTTAAGTGCAGGCGGTTGATTAAATGTGCGGCAAAAAATGTCATAAAATCTTATAAAGAACCGGACATGAGAGGATGCTACCAGGACAAGCAATGACTCATTCTACTGGTGTGCATAGGCTGTGCATAGGCTGGTACATGGTCCGCAGCCCCGTCCGCAGCTTAAATAGCGATTGACCCGTGCGATTGAACAATGAGGTCAAGCGCGCCTCGTTCAAAATGGATCCTGTTGGAACGTTGTATTCATACCAGAGAACATTACTTACATGGAGTTGATCTTAACTCCAACGGATTTTTGAGTGGAAAAAATATTGGTAAAAACATATTTCGACTTTAGAATATTGTCAAAGAATTTTCGTGATTACGTGCTAAACCGATGGGAACGGCAAAAAAAAAAACAAAGAAACTACAAACAAACGACGCTATCTGACCGCCCCCCCCCCCTGCTTACAACGGGCTTTTTAAAAGCTAGTCATTTTCCATATCATTTGGGGCCCAAAAACACGCAATGGAAAAATCACAATATTCCTACCTTTTTTGATGCAAAAGTTTATTTTTTCGATGTACATACACTGATGGTGTCTGTGGAAATGACCAATTTGGCAAACTTGTTGAACTTTTGACGTCATTGTGACGCCATAATAGGTTAGGTTGGAAGCAATAGAAAAACGGAGGACCAAAGCTGTCAACCCTGGTCCAACATCAAAATCATCTTTGCCTTCCGTTAACACCCCACCCCTTCGTAAACCGTGTTACAAAAATAGACTTGGTAAACATCATTGGTGAAAGTTTGATAGTTCTTTGATGTTAAACTTGGCTATTCTGAAAACTAAATAATTAGTAATAAATTCATTTAAAAAAAAAAATCGCCTGCAGGAACAAATTTATATTTTCTTTGGGAGGTGTTTGACATAAGCGTTAGTGCCCTTTAAGTGTTTCTGATATTATGTTTATATTTTATATTGAGTATATTACCCATTTAACTGTTAATTGTTTCATTGAAAGTTGGTATATATTTAAGAGTGTCATTACTTTAAAAGATGGGAACTATATATGTAATTTGAATTTAAGAAAACGAGGAAAGAAAATTATGGTTGTCATAAAAGTTGCATAGACCAATTTTATCCTCCAAAACCTTTGAGTTATGACAAACATTCCAGGTACATTTTAAATATTTTTGAGCTCAAGTTTGAACAGTTCTAGCAATTATTTACTGTGTGTTGAAAAGTGCTACACTGTAAAAAAAAATACTGTAAATTTTACAGTAAAATATGCAGACCTCTGCCAACAAATTACCGTAAAATTTACAGTATGACTGTAAAAATCATGTAATCCCCCCCCCCAAAAACGCTTAAAAAACATATATATTTGGTGGTTATTACAAGTGAGATTGTGAAGTGTGGAGAATAAAAAAGCGCACTGACGAACTCCCCTAAACTTAAGTAGTGCCTTATTCACAATTTTTGACATGGCAATTTATAATACTGGAAAATTTACAGTTTGTTGTAAAAATGTATTACATCAATACTGTTAAAATATACAGTAATTTGAATGAACCCTGTAAAAGCTATATTTTTACGGGGTGTTTGTTGGAGAATGCTGCCAGATTTTCCTGTAAGTCAATTTTACAGTACTGTTTCCCTGTTTATTTTAGTATACTTAATGGTTAATTGAAAAATCTAGTAGTGTTATAATGATGTGTACTCATTAAAGTTCGAATATAAAGTCATCACTTTTAGATTTTGTCATTATAGGCCTGGAAAATGGACATCCAATTTACAGTATTTCCTGTATTTCCAAAAATATTACAGCCAAATACTGTCATTTTTAAAGCTTTTTACAGTATTTTCCTGTTAAAGTGCGCTTGTAAATTTTTTAAGTGTACTATTTATTAATTTTAATATAAACATGCAGACAATGTTTGTGTTTCCTTCATATCACGTATTTACACGTGAAAAATTTAGTGTTTTTTTTCTGCAAAAATGTAGTAAAATAATTGGCTGAGCTATATTAAAGATAGTTTTAAGGAGGCCAATTTGTAAGAAGTGTAATTTTCTGATTCGTTGGTCATGTGGTCAGTCTGCGCTATATTTTACAACGAAACGATAATGTAACAGTGAATGTTCCCATTTTAACGCATGGAAGTCGTGTATACAAATTTGCACTGTTTGTAGCAATATAAACACAATGAAATAACATCGTCATCGTTCGTCGTCATGTCATCAATCATCATTCCTCATCATCAGCATCGTCATGTCTCATCGTCGTCCATCATCGTCATCGTTAATCGGTCATCATCATCGTCATCATCCTCATCATCATCGATCAGTAGCAGCATTATCGTCGTCAAACGCGATTTTCTTATATTCACATTATTACCACCATCATCACCGCCCTCGTTATTCTTATCAATCGTGGCATCCTCGGCATCATCATTTTACAAAATAGGTAAAAAAAACAAAACCCCCCGTAAGTATAGTTTAATCTCACATACCCAACATAGTAATCAACGGGTTTCAGCAGTCGTGGACTACGTCTTCGGCTCGCTTAGAACACAGCGCATGTCAAACATTGGGTTTTGACAAACTGTCAAATCACATGTCCGTGGCACATTTTTGAATAATGATACCCAGTGGTTTCTTGGTTTTTAATACTGTCTGTCAGCTTAGATACAAATTGACTGTAGTGTGTAGCACATACACCCCACTTAAAATAGCCATTTCCTTTATTTCATTTACTTACACCGATTCATAAGTAACTAAAATTTCAACCGCCGTTTTCTCAGAACTAGCATGATGCTGACGCACGCAGTATGCAGACCCACACGTATCAAACAAATTTATTGGTTTTGATGATGCAGACTCAGACTTCAATTGATTATAAACAGTACTCCATTTGGAATGTGCTTTAAGGGAAGTATAGGATGAGGGTTAATTCTTTCAGTGTCGTGCTTTAAAGTCAAACGGATAATCTACCGATATTATAAAGGCACGTGTTCTGTTTGTCTGTTGTGTGTCGTCCAGCCCTTTTCTCGGGTGGGTGAGGGTAGTTTGGGGCTGGCCAGATCAATTCGTATGGTTACGGGACTCGCTCCACAAAGCCGGGTTTATAGTAAATGCAAAGATAAAACGGGTTCAAAAGAAGCACAGTGCTTTTTCCAACTTCCATTAGGTTGAGTTTATACACAGAAAATGACTCATAAATCACAAATATCCGTAAAATGTTTTTGACTCTGTAAATTGAAATATGCGTCTTTTTTCCCGTAAAAGCATTAATTAGTTTTATGCTAATTATGTGATAAACATCCGATTTCCACCACCCAAACATATACACGATAGGACACATATAAGTGTATATTTTATATCACCCGTACCCACAATCGCGTGATCTCCCCAGGATCACGTAAAGTTTGTTATTTACTGAACGAAAACGTGTCTGGAAATTTTCACGCGTCATTTTCGTTCCGTATTCTGTTGATTACGGAGAGCGTCTAGCAGCAAAAAAAATTCCAGACGCATTTGGTAAAATTTCCATGAAACCCGGTTACCCATTGGTTGTTTGATCTGACGTGGCTTTGTTAGTCTAAGTGCTCAGCCAATCAGAGTGGAGATCACTCAGAGCTTGGCTCAGCTGAGGTTGTTTGTAATACCATTTCATGTTTATTATTTATTATACACATTCTTAAAGACTTTTAATTGATGTCACAAGCCCAAATTGATCTCACTTTTGCGATGGGATAAATTCTCAGTCACTGCTAATTAAGGAGTTTGGGTCATATAATTATCATCTTTTGGCACAAGAGCGCACATCCCGCGTAGCAAGCATTTTTACGCAAAAAAATATTTAACCACGAGCGCGCGAGTAGGGTGGATGCATTAGACCTTCGCAGATTATGGCGACCTGTGGAAAATCAGTACGTAACCCCGCGAATGGGAGGTTTTTCTGGTCGCAATACCAGCTCAGATTGTAAAAAATGAAATTGAGGGCAGCTGAAAATAAACTGAAGCATTTAAACACCAACCATCCTTTCTTCTATTGTTCTTTTTTTCCCCTGTGGCTTTATTATATTATCATCTTCATTTTACATACATTTACCATATACATTCACTGTAAACTGTAATATATACATTTTCAATTACAATCAAATTCCCTTCAAAAAGAACTCTCTTAACTCCTTAGACCCACTCCTAAGTCCAAGAGACCGAAAACAGTGACAAAACCCCCTTTGGATTTAAAAATTTAAATCCGTGTAAAAGGCTTACTTAAAATAAGACCTTCTGAACCAAAAAACAAACCTTTAAATGAGTTAGAAACTTTTATAGAAAAACTTAGAGATTTATATCTGAATCCAAAGGAATTCCTTTGAAATCCCTAAAGGTCCCGTCACTGATTTCAGTCACCCCAGACCATAAAATAAATCTAAGTAATCAAGAGAGAAGGCATTCTATTGTTCTTTGTTCTTCTATTGTCGTTCTTTGTTCTTCTATTGTTCTTTGTTCAACACTATAGTTTCTTCATTGTGTTCCTCCCTGGCATCTTGGAGGGAGTGAGGAATGGGGGAGAGGAAATTGGCCCTCCCATTAGAGCGTTGTCCGCACATTTTGTCTCCAATCCCAACAGAGATTTTGTGGCTGAATGTCCCCTTAGTCTCAGCAATAAATTTCCCACTATTTGTCTCATTACCCTGTGGAATATTAGGTAAGGATGTTTGGTGTGGATGTTATGAGCGAAAATTTTTTTTTTTTTTTTTTTTTTTTACAATCAAATTCCCTTCAAAACGAACTCTCTTAACTCCTTAGACCCACTCCTAAGTCCAAGAGACCGAAAACAGTGACAAAACCCCCTTTGGATTTAAAAAGTTAAATCCGTGTAAAAGGGTTACTTAAAATAAGACCTGAACCAAAAAACAAACGTAAACCTTTAAATTTGCCGCATTAATCCGTGCAGGCTTACTTAAAATAAGACCTTCTGAACCAAAAAACAAACCTTTAAATGAGTTAGAAACTTTTATAGAAACACTTAGAGATTTATATCTGATCCAAAGGAATTGCTTTGAAATCCCTAAAGGTCCCGTCACTGATTTCAGTCACCCCAGACCCAAAAATAAATCTAAGTAATCAAGAGAGAAGGCATTCTATTGTTCTTTGTTCTTCTATTGTTGTTCTTTGTTCTTCTATTGTTCTTTGTTCAACACTATAGTTTCTTCATTGTGTTCCTCCCTGGCATCTTGGAGGGAGTGAGGAATGGGGGAGAGGAAATTGGCCCTCCCATTAGAGCGTTGTCCGCACATTTTGTCTCCAATCCCAACAGAGATTTTGTGGCTGAATGTCCCCTTAGTCTCAGCAATAAATTTCCCACTATTTGTCTCATTACCCTGTGGAATATTAGGTAAGGATGTTTGGTGTGGATGTTATGAGCGAAAATTTTTTTTTTTTTTTTTTTTTTTTACAATCAAATTCCCTTCAAAACGAACTCTCTTAACTCCTTAGACCCACTCCTAAGTCCAAGAGACCGAAAACAGTGACAAAACCCCCTTTGGATTTAAAAAGTTAAATCCGTGTAAAAGGGTTACTTAAAATAAGACCTGAACCAAAAACAAACGTAAACCTTTAAATTTGCCGCATTAATCCGTGCAGGCTTACTTAAAATAAGACCTTCTGAACCAAAAACAAACCTTTAAATGAGTTAGAAACTTTTATAGAAACACTTAGAGATTTATATCTGATCCAAAGGAATTGCTTTGAAATCCCTAAAGGTCCCGTCACTGATTTCAGTCACCCCAGACCCAAAAATAAATCTAAGTAATCAAGAGAGAAGGCATTCTATTGTTCTTTGTTCTTCTATTGTTGTTCTTTGTTCTTCTATTGTTCTTTGTTCAACACTATAGTTTCTTCATTGTGTTCCTCCCTGGCATCTTGGAGGGAGTGAGGAATGGGGGAGAGGAAATTGGCCCTCCCATTAGAGCGTTGTCCGCACATTTTGTCTCCAATCCCAACAGAGATTTTGTGGCTGAATGTCCCCTTAGTCTCAGCAATAAATTTCCCACTATTTGTCTCATTACCCTGTGGAATATTAGGTAAGGATGTTTGGTGTGGATGTTATGAGCGAAAATTTGCCCCATTTGGTCGACCAATATTAATTTTACTCCGTACTCTATGGGGATTTCAAAATCACGTTTCTAGCTCTCACTTCAAAACGGGTTGAGATATCGGCCCGAAACTTTACAGATGTGGTTTTGGGGTGAAGCCCATTCTACCAAAATAAAAAAATAGACTTAAATCGGGTCATGCCGCTTTAAGTTAAGTTCTTAAACCTTCAAATGGTATCGTTTTATCCTTTGTGTTCAATTGACAATATTCTGATTAGGGTGCATCAAATTGGATGGAATAAAAGAGGATTTAGCTTAGGAACCGGTCTAAAAAATAAAATCAAAATATCTCACAAAATGCACAGTTTATATATTTTTTAATTTTTAGTTTGATAGTAAGCCTATAGTGTTTTGGGACAGTACGCAAAGGGCCTACATTATAATAATTCATATAATGTGCGAGTCAAGCCCGATACGAGACATGGTATGGTGCCTATGCATTATATATTTTTTATTATTTTTGGTAATCCGTACTTTATAATCAGATAGAGAAAAAGCTTTTAGCTTACCTAATATTCCGAATTGGGTTCGGTATTCATTAGTAGATTCAACCCATCGTGTCATCAGAGCAAAAGTTTTGGACCCACACCACCCAGTGGCGATTAGTTGAGAGAGAGGGCAGAATAAGGGCCAGGCTTCACCTGTTTCATGAAAGAATAAGATAATCTGGCCGATCATCTTTACATTGAGAGTGGCAAGACTTTGGTGTTCCTCGTATCCCAAATACAAACGCCCAAAATCCAGTAACATTCTATTCACCTGTACATTGAATACCATTGAAGTAAATGTGATTAGCCAGAAGTTTTGGAATTCGTTTACGTTGACTTGAATGGCTTTCATTAAGCATAGAATTGATTTTTCCTTCTGCGTCGGACTGCTTTTTCAATAGCGTGGAATTTTAATTTCCACACATGCCCATCCCCTCATCATGCTCATAACCTTCGGGAAAAGTTACTAGAGGTGACCGAGGGTTGAATCTACTAGGCTTTCTTGAGCTGGAAAAGGTTTTGCTGCTTATTTGTGGGGACGGTGGTCCCTTCCAATAGGGTTACCTTTTCACCTCAATATAGTTATTTTATTTGAAATATTCATGTGAAATTCGAGAGGTCAGATAAAGAATCCTCATTGACATGTCGGTCTTTTAAGATAAAATCTATCAAAACCCTAATATAAAAGGTCTAAACCGGGAGTGATGCCGCCTCAGATGCCAAAACTGCAAAATATATACGATGAACCAAAAAGTAGAAAAACACGAAACTCGGATGCAGAACGTAAAAGATAGAAAAGGTGAAAGCGAATATAGATCGGAAGAACAATAAAAGGAAAGCACAAAGAAAACGAAAAAAGAAATACTAATATTTGAATATACACATACTAGATCTGCAAAAACTGTGGTGTTAAAATTTTAACACCAAGCAGGTGTCAAGCTTATTGGTGTTAGTTTGTGGTGTTGAAATTTAGAATTTAACACCACTCGGTGTTGCTGCATAATTTTAATTATGGATGTTGGTGTTCTGTTTATGATTCGTTAGAGCAAGCAGTTATAATAGAAACACAAAATAACAAAATCAAGCATTTTCTACTAAAATATCACACGTTACAAATATAAATGTTAACACCAGAGTTTGTTGTTAATTAAAACCAGAGGGAGTGGTCCCGTATTGACTCCGGAAGAGTGTTAAATTACACCAGTAGTGTCAATTTGGCACCCGGCAGTGTTAAAAAATGATTAACACCATATGTGGTGTAAAATTAACATCAAGCAGTGTTATATCATACATTGTAATACCAAAATTGGTGTTAATATAACACTAACATGGTGTAAATCTAACACCAGTGGGAGTGGTCCCGTATTGACTCCAGGATGGTGTTAAAATTAACACCCATGGTGTTAAAGTTAACACTCCAGTCTTTGCAGTACATGTGATCATGTAGCACAGAGGTGATTGCTGGGGTTTTATCGATACGCGCTGGTCACGCAACACTCAGAGACGTTGCGTATTTTTCTGTTTTTTGTCGGCGCTATACGCACTAAGATGTCGCAGGGGTTCATTTGTTCAAGAAAAATAAGGATTTTCGCATTAATTTCTCAAACGGGACCTCGGTGACCCCATGTTTTTATTGTTTTGTTAGAAAGCTGACATGAGTGCGCAACTTATATACAAAAATCACAACAAAAATTATGTTAGCCATAACAAAAAATGTCCGCGAAAAAATGATTTTTCCATAGACTTATGTAGTTAATTTTGGCGAAAAATGTGTATTTTGTAATGGTTTTAACTCAAAAGTGACATCGGTGACCCCCAATTTTTTTTCTTGATTTTTTCATTCATATCGATGAAACCGTATTTATGCGAAATTTGAAAGGAAAATTATGGCGGGAAGTATATATGACAAATTAGGTAATTAAATAAAGAGATGCAAAAAATTGCACGTTTAGCTCATACAAAAATGTTGGAATTGACTTGTGAACACAATACTCAAAATTGAGGAACATAGCATGTATATTAATTACTTTGGAATAAATTAGAAACTGTTTTTGAACTTGCTGTTCATTTTAAATATTTTTTATAATTAATATTATAAAAAAATTATATGAAATTGAGGTTGGCTTATCAAAACGAGTGAATAAAATTTGCCGCATTAATCTGATGATTCTTTGACTGTGAACTTCTGCAAACTCGCCAAATACATACCTTTTCTACTGTTTTCATTGAATACATTTTAAAAATATACTTTATTTTGTTACCGTATTTTGTTGGCAAATGGATGCCTGTATACTTTAAAACTTAAGTATCTTTTTTTTACCCTGTACGGCTTTATATATGTGACCCTCCTACAGAACAATGTGAGCTTATATATCATGCATAATGACAAACACATTTACTGCACTTCTTTTAAACTTTGATTCATATTAACACCATAGAAGTGTGGTTAATGAGTCATTAAAACAGTCACCAAACCATAACTTTCTGAAAATCAGAAATACCTCATAGACATCACACGATGAATATCAGGGTGCCTTTAAAATTAAATTAACGTGGCAGGTAATATTGTGCGTGTGTTTCAGACGTTTCTTAGTATCTTCCCTTGTTGGTATTGTATACTATGTGTTCAATATGGATTAAAATAATGGCACACGAATTAAAAATTTAAATTGCGCTTCATTCTGTTGAAAGTAATAGTTGGCCTACTTGTACCATAACGGGAAGGTACTAAAACGGCTTGTAACGCGAGTCAGCGTATCCATTTCTCAGGAAAACATTTTCCGACACCCTATAAGCTCTTAAAACTTCCAGACCAGTGATGTATTGCGGCGGTAGAGATGAGGAAAGTAGATGATGATGATGACGAGGAGGAGGATGCGAAGATAAGTTCAGACGGGCGTGTGCACTCTCTGACTTCACATCTACGGAGTTGGCGAGCTCTCCCAATTAGAAACAATAACGCGAAGATTGTACTTCATTTCTATTTGCATATTTAATTTGACTGCAACTTCAAAATGGTAAGTAAATTATTTATCGATATTCAATTGGTTGTTTTAATTTAGTGATTTTCTTTTGCTATTGGTGTTAAAAAAGTGTTGTCAAAGATTTTATCAAGCTTAAAGAGACACCATTTCGAGAACAAAAATGCGCTCTATTTTCAAACCAGGTTTGTTATAAGTGAAATAAAAAGATGAGTGAATATTTTTTGTATTGTGCATGTGCATGATAATTTATAATTTATTTAAGCATACTTCCTTATGTTAAGGCGATTAAGACAACAGGCAAGATCAAAACTTATTTTTTTTGTTATTTCTTCTTTTTTTGTTCCTTTTCTCCTCGGGATATCTCCTTGTGTTCCATTTAAAATGTGTTAATGATTAGGCCTATACTTCAAATACAATTATCTCTATAAAATAAAATGATAATATTATATTAATTTTAATGTTTAAAGTTCTATAGTGCTGACGACGAATAATTATTTTTTTCAATCATGTATGTATGTAGTCTTGCATGGTCCCGGTGTAAAGAAACTGACTGGGGACACTCATGAGTGTCCCCAGTGAGTTAGTGTCCCGCTACCATAGCAACATGTATGGAATAAACCGTGACCTTGTATACGAGGCCATTTGGGTACAGCGCTGAAACAAATGATGCATACAGCACTCAATGGAGAACACAATAGACAGATGGGTGGTAGGACACTCAGTCACACGGACACTGTATCATATGACACCGGGATTGTGGTATTGAAACAGTACTAAACTGTTTTAACAAAAAGCAGGAAAACTATGAATGTTAGAACTGCAAATATATTAACGTATCAACTGACAAGGCAAAAAAGAAAAAAGTTGTCAATAAGTATAGATGAGTTGACATGTGACGTTAACGCCGGGCAACGAACAAAGCACTGCCCGGCAGTATGCGTGAGCATCTGCAGTAAAATTCGCGCTCAATCTGGCGTGATAAGGCTATTGAATGCTGTAAGTTATGGGCATATTCTACGGTAGTAAGGCATATTCTTCGCACCTCTAACATGTCAGTAGACCAGGGGTTAACTTGTGTTTGTAAACATTGATGTCACCTCATCTATAGCTTAAAACTTTAAGCGAAACACCCTTCCCTTTTTTTATTTTTTTCAAAAAAAAGGATTTTTCAATTCGAAATGCCTCAAATCGCAAGAAATGTAAGTCAAATCAGTTGCAAAACATGTTACTTTTTCTGGTTTAGATAAAAAAAAACAACCATTGGATCACTTTTTTAAATTAATATGCAAAGTAAAAAAAATAAAAACTTTTGTAAAAAAAATAAACCAATTGTTCAGTTATCATATTAAAACAGGAATGAGGTTAAACATGCCTCAAACAAATCAAAATGCTCGCCGACCTATGGGGGGGGGGGGCTATTGAAAAACTTTTCAACATGTGCACCAGGCTCTTGTCACGCCTCTTGAACTTCACATCATGGTTAAAAAGGGGGATGCATACATGATAAAAAGCAGTTTTTAGTTTTTAAGAACACGTCTTCACCGCAAACAACAGGCAAAGACATGGATGTTTGTAGTACCCACACTGCAAAAGCAGAGTGACTTGAAATTAAAAACTTTCTCAACACTATTTTGCACCACCGTTGAAACATTTTGAAATGTCGTTTAATATCTAAACACCTTATATCTAAATATGTTGAAAAATTATAAACATGTTTAGGGATTTTGACATTAGGTGTTTATACAGTTGATGCAAGGTTTAGGAATTAAACCAGTCTATACTCAAAACACTATTTGGCACCACGTTTCTAAAACTTTTTTTCAGTTTGCCAAGCCGGGACATGATACACGGTGTCCCAAAAAGGAAAGAAAGAGGAAAACGCTGTACCCTATAAAAAGAGCCCCCCAATTCAGTTTATTTATAAACATGTATGCAAATTATTATAATGTTTTAAAAGTTAACTGTTTTTAGCTTTTCCAAAACAGCAAGGCCCCATGAATTCGGGTCCAAGGACTGAGTTGTTTCCCAGGGCCGTACGCAGGATTTTTTTTGGGGGGGGGGGGTACGGGAAACTTCGAAAAAGTGGACCTAACCCCCCCCCCAAATGGGACTTTTTGAACATCACCAAAAAAGGGGACTTTCTTGTCAAAATTCCCTATATTTGGACCCCTTTTTATTACAAAAAGATCGAGCAAAAGTGGCCTTTGTTGAATGGGGGGGCTGCGTACGGGCCTGGTTGATTTAAAAATGTATATTTTACTTGTAACACGGACAGGCTTGGTTTTGCACACATTAAAAACGTGTATTGTATTGATGATGTGTTATGTTAAGTGAATTGCTTCTTTAAAGCGTGGATGTTAAATATTTAGTGGACATGTTTTGATTGTTTATTCATTTGTTCGGGGAGAAACATTTTGCATGTGCTTTTGTTTCACAGCCTGTCCGTGTTACAAGTAAAAAAAAAAACCCACAGATTTCATTAAATAAGGGGCAACTCGGTCATTTGGGACCCGAACTCAATGGGGTTTGCTGTTTTGAGAAGCTAATAAACAATACTTTTAAAATAATGTATAAATAATTTGCATAAATATTTATAAAAGACCTGCAGGGAATTGTGGGCTCTTTTAGGGTATTTTTTGGGGACACCCTGTAGAAGGGCCGTGCGTACACTGTTAGAAAATTTTCCGTAAATTTAAGGAAATTTCTGGCAGCAGAATTTCCAGACTTTTTAGGATTTACATAATTTCTGTCAATTAACGGAACTTTGACAGTAATTTTGCAGAAATTTGTCTCATATTATGGAAAAAATGTGTATTTTAACAGAATTTTCCATAATTTAAAATTACGGAACAAAAGAAAAAGTCCGGAAATTTTGCTGCCGGAAATTTTTGAAATATTTCCGTAAATTAACATTTTTTTATGTTTGTTGTTTTTTTATTCCTATTGTTTTCTAAAACAGATTTTCCGTAAATTTACAGAAAATCTGTTTTCTTAATTTACGGAAATTTCTAACAGTGTAGGATTAATGGGGATGCGGAACTTCGAAATGTGGATTTAATTTAACAAAAGTCGACCCCCCCCGTCGATTTTGGACTTTTAGAACATCTCATTACCAATAAGTGGACTTTCTTTTCAAGTGGGGGACTTTTTTATAAAAAAAAAATCAGCAAAAAGTGGACCCTTGTACACCTCTTGTGATTTTTTTTTTTGGATGAGGCCGTAGCCCACACCCACCCGTACGGACCTGAAGGGATACAAGTTTTGATAATACGTCTATCCCGGGTAACTCCCGCTCCCGGGAGGAACTTAATGTCCAAAACAATATCCATCTCCAGCCCCCTGCGGAGCATGACAATTAATGCGATCATAAGACAAAATGAAAAATAATAAAATCATTTAGAATCAATATCATACAGAAAATACATTTTGTCAATGGCTAAACATCTTAGTTACTTGCTGTCACTTCGAATAGTTCATCATACCGTATGTTTTAATCATCACATATTACATTTCAATGGCTTTCACAATACATCTCCCTGAATAAGATATATAGCTACACATACCCATATCATGGTCAATGCCAAAATTCACACGCCGATAGAAGATAACAAAAATTGAATTAATATTTTGCTATTTATGAAAGCAGAGAGGGAGAGAGGACTTCTTTCGTATGTTTGGCGAGTGACAATCGCAATGTGGGGAATGGGGTCATAACAGATATCCTATAACCGAATGCTGGTTTGATGACACCATTATGGCATTGGCACACTGTTGGAGAAGAGAATGACACAGATGTGGTTGAGAGGCATATCTCAGTCTGTTCTTCCAAATAGTTGGTCCCTATGTATTAACATAGATCAAAAAACAACAAACAACAAAATAACAAGGCCCGTTTTCCAAAAGGCTGTTAACTTTTAAGATAAGGTCGATTCATGAAAACGGTGCATTTTCCACATATTTTGTGTCTTTGGTTATAAAACTTTACCCAATGCTTTATGGAACAAAGCGGGCAATATTTTGATAGGCGCCGTTGAGCTTGGTGCATTTGGGCTATAGTTTGCCATTCTTTTTCCCATTATCTCATTTTCTATTAGATATTTGCCTTCAAACATCGAAAATAGAGAAATTGATGTCCTCACACAATATCAAATTATTTTAAAAATGAAAATACTTAGCAGCTTGATTCCTCAGATTTAAGTTTAAATCTTTTCGCAATACAAAACATAATGTCCGTGAAACCTGTTTATTTACGTTATCCTTCATTAAGGCATTGGCTAAAGTTGGGTAAACCATTTACTAGAGATATGTGCATTTTATTTCAAGGTAACATAATGCGGCAGTTGGAAAAGTGTTTTCTTGCTTCAGCTCACAATGATATGAAAAGTCTAAGAAATGCTGAACCTTTTACAAAAGTGGGCGACTTTTAAAGAAGTGTATTACGTTATCACTTATTCGAGCAACCAAACAAGCTAGTTAAATATTGATCAGAGTGGCAATAGACACTATTTTTCCGACGGCACAAAAATTATTTAAACTTTCAATCAGATACTTCTTAGTCAATGGGATATGTGAAAAATGGTACAACATGTTTACTATCGTTAGTGTGGTATTACGACGTTAAAGTCGTTTATTTCCGTTGAATGTCGTTTTGTTAAATCATCAACTATAATTTGGCCATGGAATGATATGTTGTCAATTAAATGTATCTTTAGAATAAATAGTAAAAAAGTATTATTAGGTCTATTTTTATGAGGTCTAATTTCCAGGCAGAATTCAATACTAAAGGATAACGTAATCAAACTAAACTAAATTGTAGGCATATTCTTGATTTAACAGCTACTCAAACTTTAACTCATACGAAAAATTTGTTCCCAGCACCCTCTCTGATAATGTCATCAGTTGACATATTTTGGTTGTCTTTAAAATTTTGAAAACTAATAAACCCTATTCTTTTGGCGTAGCAAAATGTTTGTGGCTATATTGGTTCAGAAACGTAAGAAACGTGTTGTTGACAATATTATTTTTTCCCAGTAGTATAGGTATTGAATACTATAAATTTTAAGAACATACACACAATTAACTTTGTTTGATACAATTTTGTTTTTGGTGTCTACCGCCCTCCAAAATGGCAGAAACCGTTTTCCCATGAAAAAAATCCGCGGCCATAAACGGAACCGTTTTATCTCTAAATATTGAGGTAGATAGGGTATAATTTTTAATCTATATGGAAAAGCATCAAATTTCTCATATAATGTACCCAAAGGTTTTGTCACTATTTCCAGTCATCTTAGACTAAATATAATCTAAAGGAATTGAAGAGAGTGATTCCTGTCTCTAGTCTACATCAGTACCAGATATGATTACTAATCATGGCTTAGATTATAGTATCCACGTCACAATGACGGCATAAAATCCGCGAGGTGCAAAAATGCAAAATTGAATTTCTCTCTCCGATTTATATTCCCTGAAAATAGACCGATTTCAGCTGAGTTTAAATTTTGAGCAACAACTCCGTATAAACAGGGTTTGGGGTCTATATGCGAAAAGAAAAATGACCTATGGCCTAGAAGTATGTAAGTTCAGAATTCAGGAACAAACCAAGAACCCAGGTCATACGTGCACGTGTACAAAGAACTGATAGGCCTAACGTTGATAACGATGTTTAAGAGTATCCTCAATGTAACCTGTACTGGTGCAGGATTGATTTTCTGCATTATTTAAAAACAGGTCAAGTCTTTATACTTCATATAACTAAAACGTCTGACTTCCCTCGGGACTTCCTTCAAAGGCAGCTATCAGTGATTTTTTGCAAACAAAAACTTCGAAAAATCATCACAAATAAGATTTTTGGCATGTCTTAACAAGTATGGATCTAACATTCCTAAACAAAACATACAAATAATTAGACGGTCAAATCAACTTAAATACTCAGGAGAAAATCGATATTTTAGTCATTATTTCCTTACGGACACTTACTACAACCATAATTGAAAAGAATGGTGATTCCATTGTCTGACCAAGGCTGCTCCACATATCTTCTTTTACAATGAATGGTGTAATGACGCGAATACCTGAAATGGCTTATTTCGCCTGATCAGAACGCTAATCTAGAGTATTGTGGCCCCTTCTGGGTGGCACCTTACAAGAGAATTCATAAACAAAAATTGTAGGGGTTCAAAAAATGATTCACACCGTTAATTGTTTTCCGTCCTTGTATTCTAGGCGCTCCTTATAAACATGAGGCTGGGGGCAGACTCTTGATATGCATCCAGTTATTTTGTCGTTTATGAATATTTGGCGGATCATGTTTGTAGCTGGTTGTCTCTTCTGGAGTAAGCAAGTATGACATTTGAGAATTTTATTCAAACTTAATACATAGGCTCTCGAGACGCCCCCAACACACCGATTTCCGGTCATTTAATGGGAATAGGCCAGGGGCTGGGATGGTTTTTTTTTTGTATTTTTTTCAATTGATGATTTTTTATATGGCCCTTCTGTTTATTTGTATAGTAATCAAATGTTTAATCGTATTATTGTATCATTGCATGTACCATGGATTATGCAAAAATCAAATCAATCAATCATGCTTTCTTTTCTGTCCATGATTTCAGTTGGGAACAAACTTATGAAGGTTCTACATAATAGACTAGTTATACTTCACAGCACTTTAACTTCAATATTTCGACTCTGTTAATGAATCACTGATAAGTGTCTTCCGGGAGAGTCTTTAACTTTATGATAGCTTAACATTTGGGGTTAGCTCATTCGAGATATTTAAACACTTTTTGGAGTCAAGTTGTACAATACTTCAGGCCAATTCGAAATGGGATACAAAAGTATCACGCAGACTTGATATCACTTTTTTATATTAGCATTTTTAAAAAAAAGGCCGTGCGGTCTTTTTCTACTATCAAATTTCCACAGCGACACACGCCATGCATGTAGTTGGTACGTGTTAGCCGTACGTGAAACCATTGGTCTGATGTCAATGATATTAGGAGGGCAATGGCTGGCTAACGATGCAAAATTGAGGTTCATGCACAGCGGCATCCAAATATCCGGGGGATACTTGGTTTGTGCTTAATAAACCCCCCGTGACCTGCTGTTTTACATCCCACTCTATCATGTCTTATGATCTTTGTTCTTTTTTAATTTGACGGGAAACTTGTTCACGAAGCCAATATTATAATCAGCGTTTACCAATCTGATCATGGATAGTAATGAACTATGAGACTGTACAAAGGTCCTACAAAGTTCGCATATCGAGGGTTAGTCAGGGCCGCCGAGAGAATTGCGGGCCCGGGGGGAACATTGGAGTTAGCGTATGCACTCTCCCCGTATCAAATCATTGCTAGTTTTCCCGCGCATGTCGAGTTTTACGCTCTGTGTATCGAGTTTTCCTCGCGGCCATATGTCGAGTGTGCGGCGTTATATGTCGAGTTTCATGCGCTATCTGTCTCGTTTGGCCCTCTATACATCGGTTGTCTATCTATATGGTGAGTTTGCCATAAATCAGGTCCATTATAGCTATATATATCTATACGCTCCACGTATCAAATTATTGCGAGTTTTCCCGCGCATGTCGAGTTTCACGCGCTGGTGTACGGTTTTCCTTCCTTCCTTCCTCGCCCTATTGTCGAAGTGTACAGCGTTATCTGGTCGATTTTACAGCGCTATATGTCCAGTTTGCCCTCTACAATCGATTTGCCTCTCTATAATGGTGAGTTTGACATAAATCATGTCCCAAATCCTCGACATGATTTTTCTCAACTGAGGAAAACCTCGACACTGATTTTTTGGTGTTGTGTATAAAAAAATCATGTCTAGTTTGCTCATTTGAGAAAAAATCATTTCGAGTTTTACTCATGTTTGAAGAAAAAAATCATGTCCAATTTTTGCACATGTTATTGAAAAAATTGTCAGTGTTTTTTAAAACTGGCATGATTAATTCTGGACCTGATTTAATGAAACTCGGCCATAGAGTTCAAACTGGATAGGCAGCGCTGTCAACTCGACACATCTAGCGGGGTAAACTCCGATATAACGCGCATGAAACTCGCCATGCTTTGATACGTGGGCGTGTCATAGTTTACGGGCCCCCTTTTACATTCGTTTTCCAGAACCTCATGGGGGATTTTGAAGTTAGAGTGGCTACGAAGCGGCCATGAACCGGCTCAGATGTGGGACGGTATCTTTGGTATTTGATCGATGCAACTTATGGATGTGTTTTGTTGTTAATTATTTGTTATGACGACCCAGGGGTGGGTGCGGGGGGGTGGTCCGTCCCCTTCCTCCGCGCGAAGCGCTTAAGCCTTGCAATGTTCACTTTCCAAAACACATTTACTCATGAAAATCTTGATAGAAACAATTTTGAAATTGGTACCATGTCTTCCACTTTATAAATTTCATGACGAACCGTTTTATAAACAAAAATCTGAATTTTTTTTTTTTTTGTGCGTATTTCTCAAAGCCAGAGGGCCCCTTTACTAAATTTTTAACCGCGCCGTAGCGCGAAAAAAAAATGGAGAATGTTCGTAGGGTTTCGAGTATTTTACCTCAACGCAAGTAGGTATCATTGTCACAGGTGGGGGAAACGGGCCCCGCTGTACACCACCAATGGCTCTCTTTCTCTCCCCCTCTTCTCTCCATTCCCCCTCTCTCCTCTCACCTTTCTCTCCCTCTCTGACTTTTGTCACACCCGCAAGGGCTGACCTTTAATTTCTTTTACGGGCCGGGCCCCCCTAGGCCCCTCCCGGTCCCGGGGTCAATCTACCCCCCTTTGACCCCCCCTCTCACGCGTACTTGTTTAAGAGTGTCAAGAAGGCCCAAATCTGCAATCCAGCTTGTCATTTGGTCAGTTGTGTTTCTTAAAGTGTATCACTTGCCAAATACTAACAGTGAGGAATCTATTGCAGATGGGGCTTTTTTAACATTAAACCCCGATTATAGAGCATCTAAGGATATGGTTACTATTTTTCATAATTGATTTTAGGAGCTTCCGGTACTTACGCTGAATCGAGAAGTACGGTTATGATTATAAGGATTGAATTAAAATTATTAAATTATATTGAGTGCGATAAAAAAATAAAATGAGATAGGGTGGGATTTAAAACCGAAAAGAAACATCGGCTTGGGGGGGGGGGGGGGGGGGGGGGCTCTGAGCCAGCCCTCAGATGAACATAATCCATAAAGGTCTCGTTAAGGACAATAATAGCACATTTTAGGAGTAGTTCAGAGTGGCCCCAATTTAAAAATTGTGAGATTTATGGACAATTTGCGCTGGTCATTGTCTAGAAAAAATATATCTGTGAACAGTAATGCTCCAAAGTGTGCATGCGTATTCAACGAAAGTATTCTGTATATAGAGCGCCTAATTAGATTCGGGGATCCTCGATCCTAATTCAACGGCAGAGGGAATTTTGCATTATAACTATTAAACAATTCGGTGAAAAAATAGGAGCAATATTTAAGATTCAACATCTGAATATTGTTCTTTAACATTTAATATTTAAAAAAAAAAAAAAATTACTTCAAAAAATGTTTCTTATATACGACCTATACACGATCGTATTAAACTTAAAGCCGTTACTATACACGACTGTATCAAAATTAGCGATGTTGTTTTCTTTTTAAATCAAAGGTTGTCCACATTTTTTTCTTCACTGATATGATTAATCATTGATTTCAACATTTTCAGCGTGAATGCATTCAGTACAAGAGCCAAGCCGGATGCCCAATTGCCTGCATGCTGGGAGTGTACTGCCTGGAGCATGGTATCCAAGCTGATGCGTCAGGATACCGAGGAACGCAAGGCAAGATCATAGCCTCATCACTGGCATGACTGGCTCATCAGACGAGGCCTTCAGCACTTTCTTCATGAAACGGCAGTGGAAAACACGTGCCAAGGGCGGTGTTTGTAGATCTTGAGCCACCAGTCATTGGTAAGGATGGTTGCGGTCAATTGCTTCTGACGATTAATATTTTATCAACATTGGCGCAACACATGAACGTTCGCCCCCCCCCCCGAGAATTCGTTATAAAGCACCCAATAAAGCACTCAATGCTTATGATTTTGATGCCAGTTGATAGCTAAGACCCTTCTCTTTCCATTGAAATCAAAATAAGTACTAACATACCTAGTATGGCGTCACAAAGTCCGCGAGTCGGCAATATTAGCATTTTCCACAGAAAATAGGCGAAAATCTAATGCGGTTTTCAGCTATAAATGATGGCAATTGACGATATATAGTTTTACATAAAACACAGAGTTTTAGAGCCATATTGTGCATAATAATTTCAAAAATGTACCATAAAATATTATACTTGGGTGGGTAGCCTTCGACTTTGACGGTATATCCGAACCCCGGTCATGCCAGTTAAGGTGCTACCTTCACTTTGTTTTTCGCCAAAATTACCCGAAAGGGTGAAAAAATCATTACCTGCAAGCTTTTGGCATTTGAGCGCACCGGAGCAAAGTTCATGGCCCCAGTCCCAGTCTTACCACCACCTTAAAGGCTGACTCAGAGATTTTCCGAGGAGGGCGCCCTCAATTTTCAAACAAATTGTCAAATTGTGTTTTTGCATATACATAATGCTTGTCCATATACTAGACACTTTGTGAAATAGCAAAACTTAAATCGATCCGGATCCGGAATTTTTGTTATATACACAGTATCCTATGGCACTGTTTACTATACATAAATGATTACGGCATCAAAACGAAAAATCCGATTCATCTCAAACTTTGGAATTGGGCATTTTAGGTAACTATCTTTAGTTCTAGGTGACTCGTCCTAATTAATACACAAAACAATTGTATTTTGAAATCTCTGAGTCAGCCTTTAAACATTTCGTTTTGTCTGATTTGTTATGCCTTGTATTGTTATAGGAGAGTACTAAGAAGAAAAAATGCGTAAAGGTGTGTTTAGAACTAAACGCCTTTTCCAAAACATGCATGTAGCTCAATATGGACTAATATTATGGGTTAGTCTGAAATGAAGTCATTATAACCGTTTAATTTTTATTAAATAGACAAACGTGGTTTTAGCTTCAGCCGTCTACTAGAACTAAACCAGGGGCCCGTACGCAAGGGGGGGGGGTGCGGGGAGTGGCGGTCCAAAATTATTAACAAAAAGGTGAAAAAGGTCCCCTTTTTGCTGATTTTTTTTTATAAAAAGATCCAAATTTAGAGAAATTTTGACAAGAAAGTCCACTTTTTGGTGATTACATGTTCACAAAGTCAAAAGAGGACCGTTTTTAGGGGTTAGGTCCACTTTTAGCAAAAAGGTCCACGTTTTTTTCCTAAAAAAGGTCCATTTTTCGGAGTCCCCTGATCCGCCTCCCCGCACCCCCCCCCCCCAAAAAAAAAAAAAATCATGCGTACGGCCCTTGATCTAAACGTGAAATTTAGAAGTTCAAGAGCAACGAAAAAGGTGGCAAAGAGAAGATAAAGGGGAAAAGATGAAGACAGAAGAAGGAGAAACTGCGGAAGGAGAGGAGGATGGGAAAGAAGGAAACAGAGAAATTATCGTGTAAGGGAGAGGGAAGGAAGAAGGAAAATCAATAAGAAAAGAAAGTAAGAAGAACAATATGAAGGTTATGAACTGGATATACCAATGAATGCTTGTGTTCATATATGGAAGAAAACTGTTCACTTCAATAAAATAAATTTTTTTAGATAATGGAAACCGATAAAAATAAACCTTGATTCCTGCTAGCCCTCTAGCATGCAAAAAATATGACAATGTAAGAATTGAATAATGCATGGCTGCATGCTTTCCTATCCCTGCACCCAAACATGATGGAGAACCTCCCCACTCGCTAGCTTGACAGCAACGATATAGGGTGTGATAAAATCGTTAGCTAACTTAATTCAGAAGTTTTAGTTATTTCACATGTTTTTTGGGGCTCTTCGTGAACCGCCCCATCTTAACCTAACCTTAGTTTTTGCAGTGAACCGAAACTAACGTGTATGCAAAGCTAAGAGGTCATATCGTATTGGTTTTTTTTGACAAACGTTGCTTGCTTTCAACGCTATTTGCTTGTAGAAAACCAACCGCATTGCTTCGCTAACCAATCAGAAAAGTGTAACAACATATTGTCTAAGTAATGAAAGCAACGAGTTGCTAAAAACCTCGTCAGTTTTCATTTGAAACTCGGTTGCTTTTTCACTATCAGAACTTGTGGCTTAGCAACGCGTTGCTTTTTTCAACTTTCTGATTGGTTGGCTAGAAGCTTGCTTTTCATTAGCAACGCGTTTCAGAAACGCGTTGTTTAAGGCTGTCCTGAAAGCGGTTCGCGTTGCTTTTTTAACTTTTCTACGGTTGGCTTAGCGCAACGCGTTGGCCTCTCACTTTTTTGATTGGTTGGCTAAGCAACGCGGTTGCTAATGAAAGCAACGCGTTGTTTTCATTTCATTGTTTTAAGTACAGTCTTAAAGCTACAGCGTTGCTTTCATTACAACGAACTACATTTTCACTTTTCTGATTGGTTTGGCAAACAACGGGTTGTTTTCTTTCTGCAAGCACGACGCGTTTGATAATAAAGCAGCGTGTGACCATTTCGTTGAACCGCGTTTTTTTTTTTTTTTTTAACAAAAAAAGGGGCTGCCATAGGATGAATATCCATTCGCTCGCTCTGCTAGGAATTCGCAATTGTATTTTCTGTCTAGTAAAGGCCACAAATCACTTTTTATTTTTTTTTTAAATTCCGTTAGCTGCTAAGTTTGACCAGTTCATGGTTTAGGATTAGGAAGAAGTGTTCAAAACAAAGAGGAGGGAAAGTTTGACGCACATTGGAGTCATTGAGAAAAGTTGATGAAAGATTCACGACGATTTGGCCGACCCTACGCATTACATGTACGTGGCTTCTATTAGCATAAGGCCTGGAGACACTTAGAAATCCACAGAGAAATTTTGATTTAAAATCAACAACTTAAATGGTTTGTTAAAAGCATCATAATTCCACCACGTGCAAAAAGTGTTAGCTAGTGTCAAAATAGACTCATCCAAACAAACATTGTGAACTTGTATATAATACTGGTTACAATATTCGGCCGTCGCCAATTAGTATAAAAACAGTTCCGTCTTGTATGTTTTAGCTGAAGTGAAAAGATGAGTTTCATTCGGCTTAGGTTGTCTAAAACAGACATTGGTTGATGTAAGATTTACCAGAAGATGCGATGATGATGGTGATGAGCTAAAAGGAAAATGTTTATCATGACATATATCCTGCGTGGATCTAAATGATAATGATACAAGCGTGGTATAATAAACACACGTGCTTTCAAAGACAGGCAGTACACGTACAAGAGACTGGGCATGTGACTGACGCTAGCTCGAATCCAATTTCGGAAAATAGTATGTCACAAAGGCGAAAAATAACAACCAAAAAAAATATACAAGTAAAGGTGTAAAAGCAAATCCAGCACACACATAAAAAAACAAAAAAAAAAAAAAAAAAAAAAAACAGGACGTTACATAGCAAAAATATGTTTTATTACAAATTTAGATAAAAGTCCAGCCTATAGGCGAGTCCAGAGTTTCGAAATGTTTTTTCGCGTACATAAAAATTGTCAACTAAAGTTGCGATAGTTAGCCTACTTCTACATTGCTAAAAAAAGGAGGGTTAACTTTAAACCACCATGGGTGTTAATTTTTAACAACATCCTGGAGTCAATATGGACCACTCCCTCTGGTGTTAGATTACACCATGTTGGTGTTATATAACACCAATTTTTGTTGTTACAAGTATGCTTATGACACTGCTGGTGTTAATTTTACACCACATATGAGTGTTAATATTTTTTAACATGCAGGGTGTCAATTGACACTACTGGTGTAATTTTACTCTCCTGGAGTGAATACGGGACCACTCCCTATGGTGTTAATGTAAAATCAAACTTTGGTGTTAACATTATATTTGTAACGTGTGATATTTTTTCTTAAAACGTTGTGAAATGTAAGCAATTTCATTGGCCGATACCCGGGTTCAATTCGTTTGAACCAGGGTAAGTATGCGCTCCGTATTGAAGCTATTTTTAGGTGTGAAGCGATCGCGTCATACCGCGTTTTGCTACTTTCGCCGCTCGCCTGCAAACGTTGCGTCTAATGCGTATGAATCGTTGCGTTCAGGGGGTTGTTCGATGTTTCACTGGGTGATGGCCAGTCCTTTCTGTTAAGGTGTGTGCGTCGTCAGAGAACTTAGCACAGCTACTGGCATGCGTATTTCAAATTCTACCTTGCGCCTTGCTTGAATCGGCGTATGGCGCTAACGCAGATTTCGCGGAGAACTCGTTTGTTCAGAGCGTACAAATGCGATGTGTTGTGAAAGCGCAGAAGACAGGCTTGACCATGCCATTTCTTTACGCCATAACAAAAAATGTTTTGTTGAGCCGAAAAAGAAGATATTTTATTAAAAGAAAAAATCGCTAAGTAAACTTAAACAAATCGAAGAGACCGGCGTGCCATAAGGAATCGTTGAAGCCCAACGCCATGGTAAAAATATCAGAATAGGCCTATAAATAATTGACAAATATGGGAAGGATATGAAAAAATATGCTACAAAACACTCATAGAGAAAGGGTTCAATTAGAAACCCCTCTTTTTTAGCCCATATTTAGCACCCTGCCACGGTTTTATACCATGAGGTTCTACGAGAACCTTCACGGTTCTTTTGTATTGATGACGTATATTTTGAAAATTAAGCAACGTGAAAGGCAATGATAACGTTTTGGTTTCTAAACCCGGGGGTTCTTAAAAGATGTTCGTGGCCAAAAAAATAATCGTTTTTTTCTGTTCTGCCAAAGAACCGCTGAAGGGTGCTTTATTAACATTAACACCTTTAAAGTTTCTAAGTTTAAGATTCTACAAAGAACCATTTTCTTGGCCACAGACAGAACCCTTTTCGGTTATCAAAGTGCCTACCAAAGATTGGTTCTTCATTAGGGGAAGGTGCACACATGATGTAGGGGGTGTGCATCGGGGAAACCTCGCCCAGTTGTGCTTTTTGCGGGACTGTTTTCCGACAGTTTATTAGTAGACCCTCAGCGCCCTATGGAATATGCCCCCTTCTTTAAAACATTGTGCATAAATTTAATTTTACACCAAATTTTAATCGGTAAACGAAAATAGGAAAGCTGTTTGACCCATTTGTTCTAAGTTCCTCATTATGTCAAATTTACGTTTGTAGACGCTTACAAACAGTTCTCAGTTCCAAAGCCTTCAGCGCCCTGTGCGACAGATCCTACCAATTGAAAGGTTTTTTCCAAGAGATTATGACAAATAACACAACCCATACAATAAAGAAATAAATGCATAAATATAAAAAAGTTGAGTAGTAATAATGCCATACTACTATAGATTTAGTAAATTCCACAAACATGAACCAAACTCAGACAATTTTGACGACAATAAAATTAAAAACTGTGAACAAACATGAAATTTGCCCCCTGCATTTCAACTGCTATCACCACCTTTTACAAAATGCCAAAACCCTTATATGCCTTTCTGTTTCTTGACAATGTATTTTGGAAAATGCTAAAAAATGATTTAGAGAAGACCTTATAGTCTATAAACAGACCAGAAAAGTAAAGGATTTCAATTTTGTTATGGCCACGGAGAGAAGCGCTCTGGCCGTTAAGCGGAAACTAGCGTTAGATCGCCGCCTTTATCAGCGCGATGGTACGCAACAACTGGTGCATAGGGTTTCGGATTTGACCAGGCCCTGTGAAAAAATAGACATATTTTTGACATATTTTGCCATTTATCTGGAAAAGTAATACCGGCACCCCCTATTTTTATTACATTTTCGGAAAAGATATCAATGACAACCCTGAATTAAGTGAAAATTAAAAAATTCTATCGAATCGGTTTTTCGCTATAATGCATAATATGGTGCATTGCAAATTGAATTTTCTCATAGACTACTTTAGTAACTTTGGGCGAAACCTGCCCTTTTTAAAACCATTCATAGCTCAAAATCGAGTACCGTACCCCCCTAATTTTTCAAGATTGTTCTTACACACTTTAAAATAACATATCTGTTAAATTTAAGCGAATTTCATCGATAGGTTCTCTTACGACGCAAATCCCTTAAGGGTTATAGAGGTAATTGAAGAGAAAAGGCATTCTGCGTAATGCGTGTCAGTTTGAGATACCACTTACGCACTCGCAGTCAGAGGTGAGGAGAGCTTTCTTAGGTGCGCGTGATGCATGCACGCACAGTTCACCGCGAGAAGTTTGCATTTAGGGTAGTTTTTGCCTCGTTTCATGTGTGGCGTAGATATTACCAATTTTGTTAATCACATTCAGGGGCGTACCGTACCGAATCGTTTTATAGAGATGTGGGGGTGCGGGTGGTGTGTCGGTAGGGGTAAGGGTCACCTGCCGACAAAACCGCCCATGTACGACATTAAAACGAATAACGACACAAAAATGTTAGACGGGTGTGTCGGGGAGGGGGAGTGGCGGGGTGTAGGCTACGTTCTTAAATTTCCGAAATGAGACACATACTAATTATGCCATTGCATTAATTTCTATGTAGATGATATCAGACTTTAATTCCCATAGATAAAGGGCATTTGTTCGCTTGGAGCCAAAGAGAGGGAATGTTTTTCTGGGATCTTAGCTTCAAAGTCAAGAATCCCCCGATTTTTATAGGAAACATATGAAATGGTGTGGAAAATGTTTATCTGAAAAACATTTTAAAATCAGATATAAATAGACCCCTATTCAATTATCTCTACATGCCCTGAATTACCTAATGATATTTTCCTTGTAATAGGCCGATATTTTAAACAGATGCCTAATTTGAAACCAAAGGGTCGCAATGCACTCTACTCCTCACTCACTCACTCACTCCCGCCAACCCCACCAATCCATCCACAACAGAGTTATTGCTTCCTGCCGGTCACAACAAACTTGCGAACGCGTACTAGGCATGGGTGCGTCAATACGCAAGGGGCGCTTGCGCTTTTGTTAATGGCAAACAGGACGCACTTGAAAGGAAAATTGCAAAGTGTTTGGCATTTCGTGGTTTTTCTCGAAAACTAATTCGGTGACCACCGTTTTTATTAGTGCGCCGAAAGGATCTTACAAAGGTTCCTAACATAAGTAGAAAAATCCAAATCGTTCGATTTGTTTATATTTTTTATGACCTGGAAACTACAACATTTTCGGTTGTCCCATAGGAGCCCGTACAAATTTTTGAAATATACACTTTTTGACACAACGCTGAGCCCTCAAAAAATAAGTCCCCCGGTTGGGGACCCCCATTTTTATCAGATTTGTCACCTACATCATTTAAAATAACATATATCCAAAAATTGAAGAAAATCGATCGATTTTTCAATATCCTCTTAACCCTGGGTATAGCGGATAATGAAATAATTTGAATATAGGATATTTTAATTGGGGTAAAGGTGACAAATTGAATATAAAATGGGGGTCAGCGCTTCGTTTTGAAGTATAGGCTGTCAAAAAGTGTATTATTTCAAAAAGTTGAACAGAGCCTCTATGGGAAAACCGAAAAATGTTGTCGTTTTCCTGGAATAACAATAAACAATCGAACGATTTTCGATTTTTCTACTTATGTTAACAACCTTTATAAGATCTTTTCGGCGCAACAATAAAAAACAGGGGGTCACCCGACTTAGTTTTCGAGACAAAATGACGAAGCGAAATAGGCCTAAAAATTGCAATTTCACGATCAAGTGCGTCCTGTTTGCATGAACAAAAGCGCAGCTTACCTCGCGTATTGACGCACAGAAATAAGCGCAAACCCGTGCCAAGTACGCGGTTCGCAAGAGAATGGATATTGTTGAGAGCAGAAAGTAATAAATTCGGCTGTGGAGTGGATGGGTGGGTTGGCGGGGGGATGAGCAGGCGGACGTGCGAGCGAGTGAGTGAGTGGCGAACAGTTTTGTTTCAAATTAGGCAACAGATCTGTTTAAAATCTAGGCCTATGCAAACTCTTGTGAAAGGAAAATATAAAATTATGTAATTCAGGGCATGACAGGATAATTGAATAAAGGGATCTATATATAACACTTTCAAGTTCCCCACACCGAGGGGGGGGGGACTCCCTAAAAATAGGGTGACGAGGGATGTGCGTACTATTCACCCCTTTTTTAAACCTGCTGTCAATGAAAAGACCCCCTTTTTTTAAAACTGCTGTTACTGAAGACCCCCTTTTGTAACCTGTCACTGAAGACCCCCTTTTTCTTTACTCTCAGTTGATGCTCCCAATTTTTAATCAAATGTCACTGAATGACACCCTTTATTTCTAGTTCATGCTCTCACAGAAAGCCCCATTTAATATTATAACAATATAAACTGGGTTTGAATGGTTAGAATTTGTCTGAGAATGACCCCCTTTTTCACAAAAATGTGAGAGGCTCAGTGATTGACCACAGTTTGAATCCTCCTCACCAACTGACCCCCCTTGTTTCCCTTAAAGTTCATCAGCGAATGCCCCCCTACTTTGAAAGTCAATCCCGGCCATCCCCGTCACTTTCATATTTATGAGTGCCCCCACCGGGCCCCAACCATTCTGATTACGTTTCCTATAAAAATCGGGCGGTTCTTAACTTACAAGCTAAGATCCCGGGAAAACATTCCCCTCTCTACTGGCTCCAGGCGAAAAAAAGGCCCTTTACCTTTTGAAAAGACTACTACATTTTTAGAAATTAAATGCCATGGCATAAGTGTGCATGTCTCATTTTGGAATTCTTTTAAGGGCAAACGGCACAGGCTGTTTCTTTTTTGGGGGAATCTGTTATAAAAAATAACACCAAATTGAAGAAGAACACCTGTGTGTCTCTGATCAGGATCGTACCGCCGGGCTGTGGTGGTTGTGACACTGCGATTCGTCATGTAGGCCAACAGCCGTTGGCATAGATGTGGCAACGTACAAATTACACCACTCCCCGACACCACCATTTTACGTGTTTGTGGCGTTATTCGTTTTAAGGTCAGTACCAGGCCGGTTTTTCGGCCGGCAATCGGCGATCCTTACACCTATAGTCCAGTCAACAAATATGAAAAAAAGGGTCAACCAAAAACAAATTGCAACAGAAACAGCTCTATTGGTATTTTTTAACTTGGAATAAGCTACAAAACAACATATCAAAAGTTTACCAAAATCGGAGGAGTGGAACAATGTATAATTGCATAATTCCAAAATGCCGCCATTCAAACTGATTTTGCGTATATCTTGGGATCTGAAATTAGTACAGACGTAATTCTGGTGTCTATTACCCATGTTTTCTGAGGTCAAGGAATTCAATTATAATATATTTATACAAGTGGGTCATTTATTCTTCCCTCTAATTTACATTAAATTCAACATGGCTGCATTGCGAACCACCTTTGACTATATCTTGGGATCCGAGAATGGTAAAGGGTTGGTTTTCTTTTGGTTTATATACCCATGTTTTCCAGAACTCAAGTATGCTGTTTTAACATAATAATATCATGGTTTATGTCTTTGATGCTTAACTTGTATGAATTCAAAATGGAGATCATTTTGGAACCACTTTTGACCACTTATAACTTAGTATCTGAACATATTTTCGGGAATTTAAACATAAGAGAAATTTATACCAGTGGGTTGTTATTAAAGTCTTTACTTTCATTTGACTATCTCGGGACACGAGACAGGCAGCGCTACCGGTCAATAACTTAGTTTTGTGCATTTAGTCTATTATTGTATTCAATGATTGCCTACAGAAGTAATGTAGATTTCCCTCCTAAATCTGAAAATAGGCGAGACATGTTTTTACGTTTTTTCAAAACTTGTGCTAACTAAACATTTATTTCTGGTTTGAGCAAAATTAAACTTGACCCTACACGTTTTGCTTTATTATCTTCCTCTTCAAATTATCGTCAATGCCTTTCCTTTGTCATATTTAGAATTGGATTTTCTTAGAAAGGAATTCACCAATAAAAAATTACCTTCCCATTCATGTTTCACATCCTATTCATATAGGACATTTTATAGTGTGTAAACACGGTTTAAAATTATATCTTAAGACCTTCTCAATTTATTGAGGTTGTTTGACAGCAAATATACCAAACATATTATAAAAGAATTCTGTTCGATCATATTTTATTTAGTGCTTTTCCGAACCGCTCTCTTTACACAATTGGAGTGTTATTAGCCTCACCTTTTATCTCAAATTTGTATTACATAGTCTGAGAGGCGGCCTCCTTGAAGACCGAAGATGGGTTGTAAGTGCGTACTATTAATGAAATTTTATTACTGAAAGTATTTTTTTTATTTTTTTTATTTTTTTTATTTTACGCCAAAAAAAAATAAATTAAAAAAAAAAAAATTAATTAATTTGATTTTTTTTTAAACTTTGGATTTTTTTAAAAAAAATTTCGATTTTTTTTTTTAGAATTTTTTTTTGAGAATTTTTTTTAGACATTTTTTAGAATTTTATTTTTTTTTAGAATTTTTTTTTTAGAAATTTGTTTTAGGAATTTATTTTTTTTTTTTTTTTTAGAATTTTTTTTAAAGATTTTTCTCCGCAGTTTTTTTCTCCTTCATTGTGAATTTTTTTGTTTTCACTTTGGATTTTTTTTTTTTTTGTTTGGCGCGTCGTATACGATAAAAAAAAAAATTGGAAGTGAAAATAAAATTTTCGACTATATAAATAAGCTGGGGATACAAAGGCCGGGCTGGAACCAGCTACGGGAGGGGAGAGTTACTGGCGTCTTTGTGGTATTTTCTGGTGTTTTGTTCTGCTTTTAGCATTGTTTAGAATGCCGTTGCGTGCATTACTTTCGCATCATTAGTCTACCCACGCCACACCAAATGGCCCGATCTGAGTTTCCTTGCAGAAGAAGTAGGGTACTGAAGCCAGAACAGGACAATACACAGGCAATAGAAAATGTCTTGGTCTGCCCGGGAGCAAAATGCAAGACAAGAAACGCCTTGAGGAAAGCTAGGAAAATGACGCAGCCATACGCTGATGTGAGCCTGTAAGCCTACACATCTCTATGGATGGATCATATTTGAGATGCACTGGGTTTGGACACGATAAGAAGAACTCACCACAAAATTAGACTAAAATTGATTATTTGCTGGTTGTTTGTGGATTGGGCTTAGGAGGAAAAAGGAGGGGCTTGGCACCCCAATAATTTGATTGGGGGGGTTCGGGTGGGGCTCGATATCCCTGACCCCCCATTAAGTTTTAAACACTTTTAACCAAAACATTCAAATACAAAGCTTCAACCTCCAGCAACATCCTTTGTTAAGCGCTCCGCCCTTCGCGAAGGCCAGCGGGGGCCCCAATCCTGAAAATTTTCCTTAGCCAAAGTTCATCACAGAAAAAGTAAAGCTTTTTGGTAAGTCTTGTGTGGTCCACCAGTGACGTCAGTGTACCCCTAACTCACTGAAAAAAAAAAATGATGTATGAATGTGCGAGAGGGGTAGTGTCGGTAGGGGTGGCGTGCCTCTGAGGGGGCGCTGCACAAGTATCATTACCCTGGATCAATAAACCAGGTGGTGCAAGAAGTCAATTTTTTGTGCTTTCTCTTTTTTATGCCTGCAGGTCTGTAATGCTCTGTCTAAAGTGGATACCATACGTCCCCCTTTTCAAGAATTCAAGGCTGCCAAGTCTTTATTTTCCCCGAAAAAACAATATCAAATATAGCACTTATTTCAAATTCACCAAACGGGACCACTTAAAAAATGGAATGAATATAGAAGCTAATTTATACGTATCAACATCCATTTTGTCAATGTAAATCCTTAAAGACTTTAAATATTGGCCCCCAGATAATATAGCTAACAATATCTGATGTCTAATATGTATGTTATATGGGGGTTATATGGCAGGTTGTTAATCAACCCAAATCTAGGAAGATGAGAGATTTTCACAAAATACCGGCGATATTGATAGAGTATTTATACTAATTTCATAGGCCCTGACTGGGAAATAAGCTTTATAAAGAAACATTTCGTGTTGTAGTTTACGACTTCGTTCCACCCAACGTTTCTACTAAATTCGACCGTACGGGGAGGGGGGTACCACCCACCCCCGATTTTCGTAAATAAGGGAACAAACATCATTTGTTGGTATATCAACACTGTGTAGCTACAATGTCCTTTCTCAAATAAAGTGACAAAATATAACGTTTTAAATGACGTCATAGTGACGTCATAACTGTGAGTTATATAATAGAAAAGTAAAACCTAAATAATAATCTAAAAAATACGACTGATATGACAAATATTGGCAGTCAGTATTTGCTATAGTACATATCATACTTAAACTAAGTACCATTTGGTCGACATTTACACATAGGTCTAAGCAGGGGTGGCAACCACCCCCCCCACACACACACCACACCTACGACTTGACGGAACCCCCCTAGTGGTACCTCCATTTTTTTCGCTAAAAGGACCGCAAAGGATGACTTACAAGTAAATAAAAGCCATAGAAAAATTATAGTCCTGTTAGACCTTTTCAAATGGGGGGCGGGGGGGGGGGGGGCAGAAGGGGCGCCGATGCATTTTCGACGGGGGGGGAAAAAAAAAAAATTTGGGGCCTTTTCCATTACCAATGTTACTAACGGTCAGGTTATTGGAGGCTGACGGGGAGGGGGCAATTGGGCAAGGGTCTGAGCTGGGGCAAGCGGGAGCACTCGCCCATCCTGCATGCTTCCTGTTTATACCAAGGATAAACCGTTCCCTGGACAATCTGTACTAAATGCCAAACGGGGTATAACAGGAGTAGGATCAACATTAACAAGTTGTAATACCCGTCTAGAAAAAGGAATTTCTTTTTTGTGGAAAAGGAAAAATAGGTTTAGAAGTTGGGGGGACGAGGGGGAAGAGGTAAAGGAGTGAGCGGTGGTATCTATGAACCATTCGTTTCACACAGACTATTGAGAAATGAAGAAGTCAGCTTTTTTTAGAAGCTAGGGGGTCAAATTGTGACCGTCAAAGAGGCTTCAAAAGATACTGCCGCTTCCATTTTCATAGCCCAATCAACAACAAACAGCAAAATGATCCCCCACATTTTTGTTGTGAACAGTCGAATCTGAGACGAATATTGCGCGAGTTTAGTTATGCGACATGCAGTAATAAATGCAATACGGCATAGCTACATTATAGCCATGCCCTGAACACGCCAGGACAGGGCTGCAGCAGGCAGAACAACAGCGAACGTTCTCCTCCGTGCTGGTTTCCGGATGTGTATCCCAGCCACTTAAAGCGGAAAAAAAAATTTTATTTCCCACACATAAAATTTTTTTCACACACGCACGTACCAAGACGCCAAAAAAAACATAGTTGAAAAAAAAATAGAAAAAAAAAAATTAAAAAATAAAATATTGAAAAAATTCTACAAAAAAATTTAAAAAAAAATTGAAAAAAAAATTAAAAAAAAAAAAAATTTCAATTTTTTTTTTTTTTTTTAAATCGAAATTTTATTTAATTTTAAAAAACATTTTTATTTTTTTCATTTGCATTATTTTTTTTTTGTTGGCGTGATGGTACACCGTTAGACAGTGTCTAGTTTACGGCGGTCCGGAGGAAAGTGTGTAGTCTGTGTCACAGACTGCGAAGAAAGATATTATCTAAATGGGTATACTGCGCGAGAGATTAACTTATCCGTCCGCCATAGGAATGTGTTGTAAATGAAACTAAATCTAAAATATCTCCGAAAAACGGAGGGTTTCTATGGAATAGTTAAGTTTTGGCATCAGAGGCCCCGGTACATGTTTTGTTTTAAATATGTATCGTAGTTGGGTCTGAAACTAGAGAAACCTAGCGAGAAAATTGAACGTTTTGTGGGGTAGTTTGTTAATCGCAGACAGGAAAAGTTAACACGCAATACGGGCGAATCCATTTTTCCACATGCCTTTCGGGTGTTTTTTTTTTTTAATTTTTTGTTTTATTCCAGTCTTGAGAATTTTCAAACAATACGCCACTTTTTTTTTAATTTTTTAGAAACAGGAATACGTACTTACCGGAACCGCCGTAAGATTGTCTAGTTGACCGTTTGACAATTTGAGGCCATGGAGGTTCAAGTAAATTACAGGATTAAATTTCCCAAAATGCATCCATAAGTATGATGAAATTCTTCCTTAGTTCCCAAGAAGTAAAAAGTCAATGATGATGTGCCTGTTACGATGGTTAATTCAGGAGTTGTAGGTCAAATTTCAGATAAATTTATAACTTTACAATTGGATGTGCGCTAGCATGAAGCAGCCACCAAGCTCCTATTTTACTCTTAATTTTCTGTTTTGCCAAGCCTTGGATCAAAAAATATTGGATATCTGTTACCCTCAGACCAAAACTCCTTCAGAGCAGTTGTTGTTGTTTGTGCGTAAGTGATCTCTGAGGAAAAACTTGGACTAATATTGGAAGTAATATGGTACTAATGCATCAGAATTCAACAGCTCTGTATTTTTTGCCTTGCTGAAAATATGACTCTGGATTTCACATTGTGACTATTGATTATTTCATCCAACTCCTCTCCAAGATCATCCAACAATAATCTCAACCGCCTGGACTTGAATTAGCCTACTATATAATGCCAAGAGTGACCTGTTTGATCACTCATTAGGATAATTGGTGATGGTGCTCCAAGATTTTTCGGATTTTAGTCTAGTGTTGCTGTGTAGGCTTACGCTTCGATGAACACCATACTACTATTTACCCCGTATTCCTACTCTGTACATCAGCATACTACTGTTGTATTGGAAAACACTCGTGTTTAAAACCAGGATCCCATATTATGCACAATTCCACATCAACTTTTCAGGATGACATTTTAAGAGCTGGTGATGTAAATCCTAACCCAGAACCTGCTAACTAAAAACTTTGAATTCTACCACTTTGTTCATATCATATCAATTATAGGGGAAATTTTATTAGTGTTAAACCACGGTTTGGGAAAATTATTATCTCTAGACCCTCGCCAATTATGCGGTGTTGGACAGCAAATCTTAACAAAATATTAAAAAGGACTTCTTTTCTATCGTATCTTTTATTTGAGTGCTTTTCCGACCGCTCTCTTTACACAATTGGAGTGTTATAGCCCTTCACTTTTTACTCAAAATTTGTATTAAATAGTCGAAGAGGCGGGGCCTCATTGAAGACCGAAGTATGGGTGTAAAAGTTGCGTACTATAATGCAATTTGATTACTGAACGTATTCGACACTACGGTGTACCATCGACGCCAAATAAAAATATGAAAATTAAAAAAAACAAATTAAAATTTGATTTTTTTTAAACTTTGGATTTTTTTAAAAAAAAATTTTTCGATTTTTTTTTTAGAATTTTTTTTTAGAATTTTTTTGCTTAGAAATTTTTTTTAGGAATTTTATTTTTTTTAGAATTTTTTTTTTAGAAATTTTTTTAGGAATTTTATTTTTTTTTTTTTTTACTTTTTAGAATTTTTTAAAGAATTTGTCTCCGCAGTTTTTTTTTTTCTCATTGGAATTTTTTTTTTTTTCACTTTTGGATTTTTTTTTTTTTTTTGGCGTCGTTCTAACGATAATTTTAAACAAAAATGGGAAGTGAAAATAAAATTTCGCTAATATAGAAGAGCTGGGGTTACAAATGCCGGGAACCAGCTACGGGAGGAGAGTACTGCCGAAGTGCTCTGTTTGTCTGCTTTTAGGCATTGTTAGAATTGCCGTGTTGCAGACATTTAACTCGCATTCATTTAGACTACCCACGCCACACAATTGGCCGATATTGGTTTCCTGCAGAAGTAGGGCAACTGGAAAGCAAGCACAGGACACTCACAGGCAATAGGGACATGTTCTTGGTTTCTGCCCTGGAGGGCAAACAATGCACAGGACAAGAACCTTGGAGGAAAAGCTAGGAAAAATTGAAGCAGCACCGCTGATGTAGCCTTAAGCATACACACCTCTATGGGATCATAATTTGAGAGGCACTGTGTTTGGACACGATAAAGACGAACTACACAAAATTAGACTGAAAATTGGCCTCATTTTGTGGTTGTGGTGGATTGGGCTTAGGAAAAAAAACGGGGGCTTGGCACCCCAATAATTTTGATTGCGGGGGGGGGTGGCTCGAGATCCTGACACCCCCATTAATTTAAAAAACTTTTTAAACCAAAACATTAAAATTCAAAGCTTTTCCCCCTCCAGCAACATTCCTTGTTCAAGCGCTCCGCCCTTCGCGAGGGCCAGCGGGGGCCCCAATCCTGAAAAAATTTTCCTAAGCCATGTTCTCACAGAAAAAAAGTAAAGGATTTTTGTTGAATGTCTGTTTGGCCACCCGTGACGTCACTGTCCCCTAACTCACTGAAAAAAGAAACTATGTATGAATGTGGCGAGGTAGGGTCGAGGGAGGGGAGGCGTGCTTGGATGGGGCCACTGACAAGATCATTTTACCACTGGATCAATTAAAACAGGTGTGCAAGAAGCCAATTTTCGGGCCAATGCCAGGCTAATGCTAAAGTTGTTATACCATACGTCCCCTTTTCAAGAATTCAAGGCTGCCAATCCCTTTATTTTCCCCGAAAAACAAAATCAATTATAGCACTTTATTTCAAATCCACCCAAAAACGGACACTTAAAAAAATGGGAATAATAAGAGCTAATTTAATAACGTATCAACATCCACTTTGTCAATGTAAATCCTAAAGCACTTTAAATAAGTTGAGCCCAGAATAATATAGCTAACAATATCTGATGTTATAATATGTAATGTTATATGGGGGGTTATATGGCAGGTTGTTAATCAAAACCCAATATCTAGGAAGATGAGAGATTTTCACAAATCCCGGCGATAATGATAGAGTAGTTATACTAATTTCATAGGCCCTCTACTGGAAAAATAAGCTTTATAAAGAACGAACCTTTCTGGTGTAGTACGACTTCGTCCACCCAACGGTTTTTCTACAAATCGACCGGTCCGGGGAGGGGGTACAACCCACCCCCGATTTTCGTAAATTAAGGGAACCAAACATCTCTTGTTGGTATTACACTGTGTAGGTACCACATGTGCCTTTCAAATAAACGTTACAAACATAAACGTTTTATAGGACGTCATTAGTGACGTCAAACGTGGAGTGTATATGAAGTAAAGTATACATTAATAATCTAACAATCTAAGATATGATATACTATTTTTTATATATGTCAGATTTGGTTAATAGTAGCTATAATAATTAACAATAGTACCATTTGGCCAGTGTTTAACAATATATGTGTTGTTAGTATTTTTTGTCAGTTTGTGGCAACCACCACCCCCACACCACACACACACACCTTCCGACTTTGACGGAAACCCTAGTGGTAACTCCATTTTTTTCGAGAAAAGGACCGCAAAGGATGGAACTTACAATTTAAATAAAAGCCATAGAAATTTATAGTCCTGTTCCAGACCTTTTCCAATGGGGGGGGGGGGGGCAGAAGGGGCGACGATGCATTTTCTGACGGGGAAATTTGGGTCCTTGTCCATTAGGGGACCATGTACTAACGGTCAGTGGATGGAGGCTGACGGGAGGGGGCAATTGGGCAAGTGTTCTGAGTGGGGCCCGGGGAGCAACTCGGCCCATCCCTGCACCTCTCCTGTTATACCAAGGATTATACCACCCGTTCCCTGGGACAATGCTTGTACTAAATGAAACGGGGGGTATAACAGGCGTAGGATCAACAAATAAACAAGATTGTAATACCCGGTCAGAAAACGGAATTTCTTTTTGGGAAAAGAAAACCATAGTTAGAAAGTTGGGGGGGGGGTAAGAGGTAAAGGAGTGAGGGGGTGGTATCTATGAAAACCACTCGTTCACACCAGACTATTGGAAATGAAGACGTCAGCTTGTCGTAAGCTAGGTGTGTCATAATTTGTTTTTTGACGTCAAAGAGCGTCAAATAAGATTACTGGCCGCTTCCATGTGCAATCGGCCCAATCCACAAACAAACAGCAAAATGATCACATTTTGTGTGAACAGGTCTTAATCTGAGACGAATATTGCTCGAATTTAGTTATGCGACATGCAGTAAATTACATGGCAATAAGGCTCAGCTAACAGTATAGGCCATGCCATGCCACGGCCAGGGCCATGGCTGCAGCAGGCAGAACAAACACGAACGCTCGTATCCTCCGTGGGCTGGTTTCCGGATTTGTAATTCCCCAGCCATTATATAAAAGAGGAAAATGTTAAGTTTACCTCAAATAAAAATTTTCAACACACGCACGTACCAATGACGCAAAAAAACAAATCAATAGTGAATAAAAAAAAACAAAAAATTAGAAAAAAAAAAATTAAAACAAAAAACATTTTAAAAATTCTAAAAAAAAATTAAAAAAAATTTAAAAAAATCATAAAAAAAAAAAAAAAATTTCCTAATTTTTTTTTTTTTTTTTAAATAGGAAAATTTTTTTTATTTCATTTTTTATTTTTTTTCATTGAATTAGTTTTTTTTTTTGGGTGGCGCGATGGTACACCGTAAGACAGGTCTGTTTACGGCGGTCCGGAAAGGTGGAGTCGTGTCCCAGAACTGCGAAAAGATTAATGAAAATTGGTACTGCGCGAGAGATTAACGTGATCAGTCCGCCTAGAGAATGTGTGTAAATGAAACTAAATCTCAAATATCTCCAAAAAAAACGAGGGGTTCTATGGAAGTTTTGGGCATCAGAGGTCCGTTACTATGTTTGTTTTAATATGTATCGTAATTGGTTTTGAACCTAGCGAGAAAAATTGACGTTTTTTTGTTAGTTTTGTATCGCAGACAAGGAAAAGTTTACACGCATTATCTAAGGCGGAATCCATCTTTTCCACAATGCCTTTCGGTCTTATTTCCAGTCTTGAGAAATTTTCAAAACCACTACGCAAACTTTTTTTTTTAATTTAGAAACAGGGGAATGTACGTAATTACCGGACCGCCGTATGTCTAGTTGACCTTTGAAAACCAATTTGAGGCATGAGGTCACAGGTCACATTACAGGGATTAAATTTCCCAAAATGATCCATAAGTATGATGAAATTCTTCCTTAGTTCCCAAGAAGTAAAAGTCAATGATGACGTGCCTGTACGATGGTTAATTGAATGATGTTGTAGGTAAAAATTTTCATAAATTTCAAAACTTTATCAATCTGGGGATGTGCGCTTAGGCATGGCAAGGCAAAGCCCATCCAAACTCCTATTTACTCTTAATTTTCCTGGTTTGGGGCCAAAGCCTTGGATCCCCCCCAACAAAATATTTGGGATTATCTGTACCCCCTCAAGGGACCAAAAACTACTTCAGATGCAGTTGTGTGTTTGTGCGTAAGTGATCTTCTGAGGAAAACTGGATAATATGTGGAAGTCATTACTGGTTACATGCATCCGAATTCAACAAGCTTTGTAATTTTTTGCATTGCTTACTAGGGACTCTGGATTTCCAACTGGATGACTTATTGATGATTCATCCAAACTCCTCCAGGCTCATCAACAATAATCTCAACTCCTGGACTTGAATAGCCGACTATATGCAATAATTGAACATGTTTTGATCATGATTATGATCATGGTGATGTGCCTCAAGATTGGATTTAGTCTAGTGTTTGGCTGCTAGGCTTACGCTTCGATGAAACAGCCATACTTACTAACGTATTCCTACTCGTACATCAGATACTACTGTTGTATTGGACACACACTAGTTTTCTTACAACCAGGATCCATATTATGCAAAATTCCACAGCAAGTTGTCAGGATGCATTTTAAAGCGTGGTATGTCAATCCTAACCCGGGGAACTTGTAAAAAAAATGTTTCTCTCCAAGAACATATAATACCACAGATTCATAAATCCCTGTGGCGCGGGCGACATGATGGAGCAAGCGTGAGTAGGCATCCGTGGTAGCTAAGCTTTAACTCTTGCCTGGCCTAGGGACTCATACAGGGGGGATCAAAATTATATTTTCATCATTCAGTTGGCAGGTTTGTTCATTCATACCAGCGGCATGACGTGCATTTCAACCTAATTGTTAATGATAATGCGTTGTATCAAATCATGGGAAATGTCTTCTCTATAATATATCGAATCAAAAGGTCGCAGTGACATGTTATGAAATGCTTTTCAAATTATTTCGAAACTGATGAAATAGTCGATCACATTTAAAACTACTATCGGACTCAAACAGTGTGTTTAACCACTTAATACACTTCTACATTTTCAATTATTTTCGAACTGATGAAAAGAGTCGATATTTATTAGACATACATATATTAGATCATACTGGTAGGTGTGCTTTGATTAAGGACCCATACAGGTGTGATAAAGACCCATTCCCACCAACAATCTGTGTTTGCTAATGCAGTACACGATTGCGTGTACTTGGGTATTACAACCAAACCAATTAGTTGGTGGTATTCACCATACTGTTTACATTACATGTACTTTCGAACTGAGAAATAGTCGGACTGGCATATCATATGTTATATTCCCAGTTACCTGAGTACCATATTTATGATGGGCACTCGTTTATATCCCTCATCTCGTAGATCAGTAACAGGCATTCATAGAGCACAGGGTGGGGGGGGGGGGGGGGCGTGTATAATGCTACAACCTCAGTAACAGCTATGTGGTCCCCAAGCAATTGGACTTAGGGATATAGCCTTTTCATGTCACCATATCTTACTTACCCAAATTTGCCCTAGTGTGGCTAATACCCTAGCACATCTTAACCATATTTGAAGGACATGGTATTAAGGCCCTCAAAACATCTTTGAAGTTAAAAAAACTCGCTATTTGCCCTCATGTGATGTTACGTCAGGTGACCTCCATCCCTTAATCATGGGCTTCAAAACCCAAAGTTTCCTTGTGCATTGTGTAATAAGCAGCACGCTGGAAACCAAACGAGCCATTTGCTGCGATGAGTGCAATGGCTGTTCCCATGTTGAAGCATGGCAAAGTTTCAACTTGTACCTACAAGTTCTTGCTGACAGCAGTTCAGTTGGGATGGATTGTTGGCCAGTTGCGGCTTCCTAATTTACTGTTCTTTGTTTTCTGGCTAGCGACATCGAAGGGCAAAAAACAGCTTTTGAATGGCTGCTGACCTAAAATGGGACACCACGGTATGGAAAAATTTTTAAACCCTGATCCAAAGAGCTACCCAGCGCTCCGATTGCTGCAATCCCTCACAACGAAGTTAAAAACATAGAATTGGAAGGATAACAGGAAGTAATAGACAAAAAACTCTAAGTTCTGGTGTGGAATTTTGAAGGTCTACGTATAAAGCCGCTGACTTGCCTGTTGTTTAAATCAAACATAACAGGATGTCTAAGGTTGTGAAAACCACACACTGGATTATAGCATTAGGCGCAATGAGTTATCCATCCGATTATACTTTGGTTATCAGGAAGGACGTTGATTGGGACCAAAAGGGGGGGTCTGTCTTTGCGTTCAAATGAACCTTGGTAACATCGTTACTGATTTAGATAGGCAATGGTGAGCTGTGTGGGCCACTATTCAATCCAAGGTGCTAAACAGATAAACAATTGGTCCTTTTTACAGCTTTCAAGCAATTTTGCATTTACACTGAGATCTAGGTAAGGCCGATTCCATTCAATGAAATCTGAGCTGGAAAATTTCAGTGATTCACTTTCCAAAAGAGACATTTTCTCAGTGTTCTGTGGATAGCCTTTAGGCGAGTTTGGCTGACAAAATCAATCTGTTAGTTGTAGCCCAGTTCCTATTCGTAATACTAACCGACGGGACACACAATCCTGATGAATAGGAAGGTTAAGCGTCTTATAAAGAAGAAAACAGAGGGCGTGTATTCCTTCAAGGAAGGGTCCAATCATGATTCCAACTTTAGGCATTGTCCATGATGGCGTAAAAAAAATGCTCAGAAAGTGAAACGAATATTCTTACAGGAATTTGATTATGTTCCATTTGTCTGAGTATCCAAAAAAATATTGGACAGATCATGGAAGTGCCAAAGAATGACACGATTGGCATACCCTCACTTAAAAACCGTGGCGCTCTTGAATCAAATAATTTGCTAAAGCCAATATTCTCAACACACAATTTTCATCAGGTATTTACACAAGGAGAAAGATAGTTTTACCCCTACTTACCGAACAGCCCTTTTCCACAATCCTGACTTCGGTATTTCTGTTGACGGTGTCATTAAGTTGCTTTCGGACCTTAATCTCACAAAGCAGTGGTCCAGACGGGATACCAGCCGAATGCTAAGGTTGCTTTGCTGAGGAGGATAGCCCGGCACGTGTTACATATTTCAGAACATCATTGGACATGGTGAGATAACGTCTCCCCTGGATGTGCAAATATTTCCCCCATATTGAAAAACAGGTGGACCCCCGTACTGGGACACAGCAATGATTGTCCTGTTGCTTTAACCTCGATTTGCAGTAAACCCTGGAACACATCAGAATTCCCAAATGATGGAGTCACCTTTGACATATTTTTCCATCCTTTCGATAAGCCAACATGGTGTTTAGAAAACAAAACAAATATGTGAATCCCAATCATTTCTACATTAAATGGACCCTGGAACTCTTTCCCTCAAAACAATAAATATCAAAATGATATTGATCAGGTTATGACTTTTCAAAAAAGCCTTCGACACTGTCCCCCCCACCAGATCCGGTTTTGCTTAAATTCAATATTATGGTATCAATAATAACCTTTGGACTTGGATCTCTAATTTTCTTAAGCACCGTGCCCAGAGAGACGTTTCGGTGTTGAGGCCCACTCGGCCTGGGCAGATGTGTTTCGGAGTCACCCAAGGGCACGGCTTGGTCCCCTACTTTTGGGCATATATTAATGACCTCCCAGACAACCTTCATTCCCAAGTCCGTTTATTGCGGACGATGGTGTCGTTACCGCCAGATCCTCAATGTCTTGAGTCACGCCTCTACAAGAAGACCTGAATACCCTTCAGAAATGGCAGGAGGACTGGCAAAATGTCATTTTAATGTTAAAAAGGTGTGCCCCATGAGGAGACTTACACACCGTCGCAATCAAAAGGTTATTCAATGTTATATTTTTTTTTTTTTTTTTTTTTTTAACTTTAAAACCAAAAACAAAATATGGATCTGGGGTTACTATCTCAAACAACATTTATCATTGGGCACAATATTAACAAACATTACAGCATGGCTAAACCGCCACTATGGGTGTTTTACGTCGCAATCTTTACTCTTGTTTCAAACCCATAAAAATACAGCCTAATGAGTCTTGTACCAGGGACCAACTTATCGAGTACTCAACTCAGTATGGGATCCTTGACCAACACGAACTCATACAGAAAAGTGAAAAAGTCCAAAAAAACGGGCTGCCGGTTTGTCACAAATACATACAGCAAAACTGGCCAGCATCACTAAAATATAAAGGACTAGACGGGGATTACTCTTCAGGCAAAGGAGAAAAGATACCAGAGGAATAGTAACTTACACCAAGGGCAGGCAGGGGGACTGCTGGCTTGCCGGTGGATTGTTGCTGTAAAGCACAATCCTGCTGTCAATCGCAGGCACCACTTCCCGGATGATACCAAATAATACGGATAATAAAGAATGCTTACAAATTTAGTTACTTTCCTAGGACAGTCGTGGATTGGAACAACCTGCCATATCAATAATAAAGTACAAGATTCCTAATCAACTTCCCAAGGTATGCTGTCTAAATCAACATGCGTTCAAGATTAGCAACTCCATTCATGCGCACTTCAACCCTGGCGTGGGTGGCTCACCAAGGAGCGTTTTGCAGGATTCTACAGAAAACAGAAAACAACAGACCCCAAGTGATACCTATATCAGATGGTTATGGGATATTGACCGCTCTGCTACCAAGACCCCTCCTTCCCATGGTGTTTGGAAGCAACAATTGCAGTCTGGAATCAACAGACAGTTCGTGCCGACAACTCTCACAGGAAGTGTACGAGGAGGCAGGCGTAAACGGATACGTAGATACAGATTTCATCTTCGCTAACCTTGATCGAAAAGCACACCCGGAGGGACTAATAAAAACCTTTTCCTGTCTACGTGTCAAGTAAGAATTCACAGAGGAGGCCGTCCTCCTTGTGCCCGCAGTAGAAGAACTGACCCGAGCAAATCTTTGTGAATTTCCTCCTCTGAAAGTTTTTTCTAAGCATATTCATGGAACCACACAATGCATAAAACAAAACAATATGTGGGCTTATGTTCGTGAAACAAGGTATTGGCATCCTCTTTTGCAAGAAAACTTGGTTAAGTACTGAAGATGATTTGTTATAAATGAGTTTAAGCCCCCCTGGTTATTCATCTAAATTTCCCTCGTGGAAATGGACAAGGGGGGTGGTGGTATGGAGTCTATATCGACCTGTTTAATCTTGTGATTGTGCCACTCAATTTAACAGTAAGGTCCTTTGAGATGGCCTGTATAAGAGATTCCATACTGGTTTACTGATTATGTATCTATCAGACCTCCACACATCTAAGGTAATAAAACTACGTATCGTGAAGTCTATGTGATTTTGATTCTCTCTTAGATGAAGTGTCAACCAGTGGCAAACAACCTTATTATATGTGGTATAAAATATCCAGTTATAACAAGGCCAGATAAGTCATGAGGTAGCAATTAAAAGTCATGGATGGACATATGGTTTTCAATGAAAAACATGTTGACCAAACCCACTCAGTCTCGGTAAATACATAGACCATATAATATCTAGGATCAATTGGGATTGATTGTTACACTGGAGTGTTGAAAAGGGGCCGCCATTGTCCGATCACTCTTGTCATGTGTAAAACGTTGACTCTTATTAAAACCAATGCACCTAAAGATCTCGTACATCCCCCCCCCCACCCCCCCCCCCACGCATACGTGGTTTTGACAATGATTATTTTTGCCATGAACTGACAGGGGGTGTCTAACCGGTCTGCTATTGATGATGTTAATGACCTGGTCTCAAGTACACAGAAACTAGTACTAAACTGCTTGATAGGATGCTCCTTTTTCCACCCAAACCATGGTTGCTGGTAGTAGTTTCCCTGGATAATGACGAAATTAGAGATGCTAAGCGTCTTCGTAAGGAGATTAGAGCAAAAGTGGCGCAAGTCAGGTTGGTGCATGATCATTCCCCTTTTGAAATAGGTTCGCATGTAAATGATATGATACTCATGCGAAAACTAATTTCTTCAAATCCAGCATAGTTCGGCTACCGCCAAACAAGGATCATTTTCATACAGTGAAGAGTTACTAAATTAGGTTGTAATTTCTTACATGTCCATGAATTCTGCTATTGACCTGAAAATAAGTTTGCTATGTTCTTTAAGTCAAAAGTTAACAGAATTAGTGCTGATTTTGCTACTGGCATGATCTTTACACATTCAAATGAGAAGAAACCACAGCTTGTGGAATGCTTCAATCTGATCTGTTGATGAGGTTGAAACAGGTTATGAGTAAGACTCTCCAACAGCTTGTGATGGCCCCTGAACCACTATGGATTCTGAAGCAGAACATCTCTGTGGTTTCTCCAGTTGGTTACTCGGCATGTTAATGCTTCTTTGAAGTGATGTGTATGTAAGGCCCCTTAAGGGACGCTGATGGTCACTCCTATTTTGAAGAAACAGAATCTTGACTGTTAATGTTTTAAAAATATTAACCCTCCAGTATCAAGATATACAGTTCTGGCCAAAAGTAACGAATGCATTGTTGCTTCTAGATTTAAGGACCATCTGTCTCAGCATGAGCTATTGAGGAAATTTCATCTGCGTATACCGGAAAAGTCACGTACAGGACTGCCTACGGAAAGTTAAAAAAGCGGATATTCTTGTGATCTTTGATAGGAAACAAAAAGTGTTCTTATGGACATGCTGAATTGAACAGCGGCCTTGATAGATTCACCATGAAAATCCCGCATAAAACGCTTCATACCACTTTTGGGTCATCTGGTGGCATCTCGTAAATACTGGTTTCAGATCCTATATAACCATCTAGCTTAGCGTGTATGCATCGAAAAACACTTTACTCTGATGATTGTTGATCTTAGTTGTGGCTGTACACACAAGGCTTCAATAATGGGACCCCTCAGTTCACAGCCTACATTTATATTGGCAAATCATTCGAACCAGGACTTTTTTTCCACATATATGCCGACGGATTACCCCCGATTATACCTCATTTGACCCAAAGAATCAGGCATCAGCGCGAAATTATGACTTCCTGACGGCGCGTAAATGATACAAGAAAGCATGAGGAAACTATTACCCCTTTGCACTACAATTTCCGGGTGCACTTTTCGCCTAATTTTCCTTGCCCAAAAAGACCCCTTTCCGCAGCACGGAAAAGGCAATGCGGGAAAACAATCTTTATTTTTTTTTTTTTTTCTCAACCTTTATGATACATTTCCTGTGCGGAAAGATCGTCATTCGGCGAGATCGTCTAAAAGGCCTCTTTCCGCTGCAACAGGAAAAGGCGCGGAAGAAAACCATTTTCCTGATTGCGGAAGGGACCATCATGCGCGCAGTCGTTAATCGTAGCTGCAAATTTTGGTTAGGGGCGACGTAATATCATTGAAAAAACAATTGGGTGGTTCGAGAGCATGCATGGCCGTGAGCGAATTAAAGTTTTTGGATTCGTGGAACAATCCCCAACAAAACAGCGTTCAGCTGGGTACGAAGTGGTACACGGTGGTAGGACACATTTCTGATGGTAGACACCATTTTTCGGCTTATTTTAATTAAAATCCCTCCTGTCAGGAGCGAGTATGTCGAGCTCAGCGGAGCCAACACTTCCAATGGAAACCCAACAAGTCTCAGGGAAAACCCAGGGGAAACCCATAAGCAGATTTAATTAAAAAAAAAATGTTCAAAAAAAAACCAAGTTTGAGTGATAAATTTAGCCAGAAGCCCCAATAATCATATATGGTGTGTTGTTCTTCGGTAACCAATATGGTGTGTTATGAACCTAAATATGGCGTGTTCTTGAACGTCGAAATCCGACTTCCAGTAGATCAGTAGAAGTAGGATTCAGAGATTCACGTTACTCCCCCGAAGAGCGGCCTTCTTATACCTCGTGAAATTCCATCGGTTAGCATAAGAGGTGATACGTGAAGTCAATGTAAGAGCCGTTGGTGTGTGTTTTTTTTTTTATAGAAATTTTAGGAATTTCCTGTTATGTCCAACCCCCCCCTAAATGAACTACTCGTCATATTATGCTAAGTTCCTTGAAATCAGTGGCATAGATGGCATTGTAGCAAGTCCAACAAGTGTGTGATTGCGCCTGGTTTGGTCGTACTTAAATTAAAAAAGCTAAAACTAGAATAGAAACGTGAATCTGATGCAGAAAAAAGGGCGTCGTGTGTTCGAAGTGACGAAAGATGCATGCAATATAAACAGTCTTTCAGGGACATTCTAGTGGACGCTTAGTGATGCCGGATGCGATTTTAGAGGCAGTGATGTAGCATTTGAACCAAAAAATCGCTGTGTGGGAATAATATATGGCACCCGTAGGAGCCCACAGACCAGGCAGACTAGCACGATTCATTGTTGAATCGTCGACATCGTGGATCGCATGTACTGTGATGTGGGATTCTTATTGATTTATACGTTTTTGTCATGGTTGTGGGCAATCAACAAATTGGAACGGGTCAATGGTTCGTAAGGGCTACGATTGACTGTAACTTGTAAAGTCAGGGTTCTTTTTTTGGGACAGGACAGAAGTAGCGACCAAGTGCGCGTATGTCAGGGTTTGTCAATCGGCGCGGCGAGCACTGTGATTGGTTGAATGTTTTGTAATAAGGGCCGGGCATGTTCGACAAAAAAATGAGTTTAAAAAAATGTGCAAAACAATGCCCTATTTGAGCGGGTTTTTCACGCACGGACCACAATAATCACGTAAGTAAACTTTTTCTGAGTCAATAAGCTTTAAATGTTACAGATATTCTTCCAAGTCCGGCGATTTGTTCTTGCACCGTCAAATTACGTCAGAGCGCAATTGGTCGCACCTCTTATTCTGTCACTGATAAGAAAGGAGGGGACGGGGTGTGGGGTGGGTGTGGGGTGAAAGTTGGTGACCTTCATGTGCACCTGGTGACCTCAATTTGACATTTGCCGGTCAAAATGTTAACCCTTTTCCCGCCAAGCTTGTGTTGCAAGTTAATATCTGGAGTTCCGTAAGGCGTATAAGGATGTAACTGGGGGAAGGGGAAAGCTGTGTTGTTGTGTAATTAAAGGATGGGAGAGAAATGATGCCGGTAGTTTTGCTGTTGGGCATATTTCGGGCAAATTACATATGCAAAGAGCAATTAATATGCAAAAATCAGGCGTCGTATTCACTTTATTTTATAAATGGTAAATCGGGACAATGTAAAATTCATTCACTTCGCCAAAAACCCATTATGGTGTGCATCTTCTTGCATTTTAAAGTTGGATACAGCGGCTTAGGATGCAAATGAGCATACTTAAATATGCATAATGCTGTATCGCTCTAAAACGGTACAATCGGATATGCAAAATTCTTGATACATGAAAAAAACGACTCTCCATCACATCTTGTGTGTGAATAATATGGCAGGGGGCACAGGTGGGGTGGGTGGGGGAAGGGTGGGGCGGTCGGGTATTGAGCGTGGGGTGGCGTAAGGGAGGGTGGAGATTGTTGTGGACGTGGCGGGGTGGGGTGCAGTAGGGGTGGGGTGCGTTGGGGAGGGGTCGGGTGTGGTGTGCGTCGGGGTTGGGATTAAGGTGGTTGCCTTGGGACCCCCATGTGACCTTGGTGACCCCATGTGACCGTGGTGACTCATGTTAATCACGGACCTTGGTGACCTCACGTGACCTTTGGTGACCTTAATGTGGACTTTGGTGAACTCACATGACCTTTGGCCCTATTCACAAAGAGTGTCGGGGAGGGGTTCGGGTGGGGTGAGACAGGGAGGGGCGGGTGTTAGTCAGGGAGGGGGAGAAGGGTGGGTGCGTTGGGAGCAGGTTGGCTGGTGACATCATGTCACCTTTGTGACCTGTTGATGTGATCTTTGTGACCTCATCTGACTTTGGTGACCTCATTTCACCTGGTGACCTCATTCACCTTGGTACATTCATGTCAACCTTGGTGAACTCATGTCACCTTGGTGCACCAGTCATGTCACCTTGGTGACTCATGTCACCTTCGAACCCCAGTCACAAACCGCGATAGCAGATGACACTAGCGGTCCAATGAACCGTGACATTTTTTTACTTTTTATGTTATTTTATTATTCAAATTACAAATTGTCCTTAGTGGCTAAGATTCATATATTTGCACAAACCCAAAAAATATCAACATTTGGAGAAATTATCTATTCCGTAGACAAACATGCAGCAGCATAAAAATTCACCCAAAAATCACCCATTTTTTAAAATGGCTGCCCTGGGGCCAAGGAAGGTTAATCATAGCTCCCATATGGATCCAGGGCGTGTTTTAAGGCATATATATATATCAAAATACAAAAAATACAATTAGCGGTGTAAATATGCACAAAGCAGCTCTCAATGTCAGTCACACATTTTATCAGTTCTATGGGTCCAGGGCAGTCGTTAAAGGTATTTCATTATTTTAATTACCAAATACATGAAATACCAGACCATCCATCATTACAAAATAAAGGACCATTCTTTAATTCATTGTATCAGTACCATTAGTCAGTCCTTCAGGGTCCGAATCCCAAACGGGCTGCAAAGTACAACCAGTCACAACCCACCAAAAAACCACAGGTGCCACGAATCCACACGGGCGGTTGACGCCGCATTCTTGTTATAATATAGGCCTACATCTTTTATATAAGATTGCAGTGGAATAGGAAGTATAGGACAACACAGTAAAGTAATGCAGGGATAAACACATTGACTTACAGCGTGAGGTTTTATTTATTCACATTAACTTTCATATAACTATAAAAGCGCAAACATTTACACAATTCAAAGACAACCAGTTTATATTATTAGTAAACTGCAATACCGCAACACAATTGTATTATGGTTGGGGTCTATGTACAATTGCAGACCTAAGTGATCTAATAATTTTCCAAAAGTGTCTTGGGATCACATACAAATAGTTAACTAATGTGAAAATCATGTTTTGAAAAAAAACGAGCTGACAAACTTGTTGCATTGGCAACATGTTCAGGAGTGCGGACAATAGCAAAAGCGTTTACCTTGTATTCGGCAAGCTAATGCAGTATCCCCTATCCAATAACAATTTTGTTCAAAGCCTTTATATAATATTAAAAAAAAATATTCAATTGACCTTTCGCCTAACTGTAAGAAACCACACAGAGGAAGTATTATAGACTCATAATGGTTATTAAAAATACAGAGTTGTCTGCGTAGACAATGATATGTTAAATTGTATCTTTCCATAGAGCACCCGTTGTACACTAAGATGTTGAAAAAATGTGCTCCAGGCCGGATTCAAAAATGGCGACATCCTGAGTGGTTCTAGGCAAATATATTCTTATGCATTCAATCGGGGGGGCCGCGTTCTAGGTTTATAGCTTGTAGGCTTAGGCTTCGCCTTGAAGGTTTAGGATCATTAAAATGTTTATTAAGAAAAACTACATGTATATAGTTCTAGTCTTCTAACCAGACGTATAAATGAGTTCATTATTACAACGTCATTACTTAGAAATTACTGGCAAAATTACATTGCCTGCATGTCCATATCCATGTTGAAATAGTAGAGAACTAATGGTAAAGCCGGTAAATAAACAGACTACAGATTAAAGAAATGGTGGTTCGGTTCTAAGTATTCGACTAGAGTTCCATTTAAGAGGAGACCATGATCGTGTTTCATTTTTTTACCAGGAATGTGCCACATGAAAATACATTGGACATTTTAAAAATGTTGAACAATAATGATATAAATATGGTGATCGACATCCCTATTTACCGTCAGGCAACAGAATATGAAAACCACTTTACTTTAATCGCAGAGAAGAAAAATATATAGGATGTTCATGCCGACGGTAATACTATTTCTAAAAATATAGTTTAATTGAAAGAGGTGGGTGCAAAATAGTGCCAACTCGCATATTACTGCGTAGAGAAAATGGTTTTTTTTTCATCGAATATATATAGTAAATATGGTAAACAAGCAAAAGGTACTTGAGCTAAATCTTTAACAGTTTTTGTTAGGAGAATCGTACCATTTTAACTGCAAACCCATTTACTTGTTAAAGTGAGGGTTAGCACTTTTATTGCTCCTGTGGGGGTATATATTAACATCTTTTTCATAAACGACAATCACCTATTTAGTTATTACAATTAAGGACGAGCCCTCAGAGGTAGAGACAATAGTGATTAACCACTCACTAGGGGCTATCCCTCGAAACTGGCGCCAGGACGGTTGGGACAATCAGGGGTTGCCACCCCCAAACTATTCTGAAAAAACTAACTGGGATATACATGTAAAGTGATGACTCTCTGTACATGGGACACACAGATTTAACGTCCCCTCTGAAGGACGGGATATTCGGTTTTAGCTAGAAGAAATACTCGAAACTGTAAGAACAAATTGGCAAAAAAAGCGAAGGTAAACACTCGAATGCACAAATCGCTTCAATCCTTAGCAATGGGGATTGCACGCATGCCACGCGAAAGAGAAAGACAAAAGAAAAGGCTGTTCTGCAATTTGATTAGTTTCAGCTCAATATTGTGTTTCAAAATTATTGGATGTTTTTGTGTTTTAAATTTCAATATTTGCAAATGCTGCTAGCAGAAGACTCTTGTTTAATACATTATAAACTTTCAAGAAGTTACTCCAAACGTCCAAATCAGAACATACATTATGGGAGGATGGGCTCCTCGTCAGCACATTCAGTACATCATGTTAAACATCAGAAAACACAGTTGGTAATAAAAATCCTGTCTAGCACGAAATAAAGAATCGTTAAATAACTTAAAGTTTCTCAAAACATAGCCTTCACCATCAACCTAATGTCTTGGCTTCCATTGAAAAGACTCTTGGCAAGAGACCCGTTTTCAACAATATAAAGATCATTCCTTTGATAACTGTTAGAAGCTTCGAAAAAAACATTCTGATGTTGTTGTAACTAACTAGACATAGTGGTACTCATTTTGGTATCAGCGGAAGTGGAAAGTGAGACTAGTGCAGTCATGGTCCAAAAACAATTTTCCCGAATGGAAGGGTGGTTGTCACACACCTATCACTTTTGGTCATATAATGTGTCCCAAAATAAATGCAATCATCTTAGTTGGGCTATAATTTCAAAATACTGAAGAATTATCAAATTATCACATATTGAATGACGAACTGTTTCGTTACTCCTGTCCAATTTGTCCGATACGGTTCACCAGTTTGAAAACAAAAGGATATTATGAACCCGCTGTCAAATTTACCCCATTCCCAAGGTTGCATTAGAACGTTGAAGCAGGTTCACCATGAAAATTGAATAAAATTGTCTTTCAACTACAAAAAATCTCCTGTACTAATCCTGTATGTTTAATGTTGAAATGAGGCGAGATATCTGTACGGCCATCCTTTTCGTCAAAATAACTGTTTCAAATGTCATTGAAAAAATACAAAACTGAAAAACAAGTCTGGTTTAAATCAAGCTTCAACTTTTCAATTCCAAAGTTTGAATGATGAATAACAACAATCTAAGGATTGCTAAAGTATGCAGGTGCCTGTTTTTGTGTTTCTGTCTCTTTCTCAATCTTACTACTTGACGTTTGGTTCAATTAACCCAGAATAACCTTTTAAACTAAGATTTTAATATTAAAAACATTTTAGGACAACATGTCTTTGGACAAATAAGGGAAATGGTCTCTGTTCACAAACGTACCTAAATACACTGGTATTATTTATTAGTATTATTATAATTCACGTTGAGCTAAAATAACAACAGCTATCCTAGTATTTCACGTTGAGCAGTTGGGCTCATTGGCCCTTTGGGATTATTTGGCTTTATTACATTATGTCCGGGAATTATGCCCTTCGCATCTACCGCTCTATCATCATGATCATGTGTTTTTTTTATTCCGCTTTCGTTCGGAAAGGAATACATGATACAGAGTGGGTGCCGAAAAAAAGGCATAAAGTTAATTATGCCAATTATTGTTATGGTCATTAAAGGGACATTGACCATTTACAACTAGAATTTCGCGGTTTTCTGCTTTCGCGCATGTCGTGAGGGGGTTGTGAGGTTCCGTACGGAACCGTATCAGACGTGATGTAGTGTTAGTAAACTTGTGTTACCTACTCGGCCCCCTGGTTTTAAATACCCCAGGGCCCTTTGACCCAAACTTATGTCCACTTTATTGACCTCCCCAGCAGTCTAAGGTTCCTAAGTGCCACAATGCCCTTCTGCAACTACACAGATCCCCTTTTCATCTGTCTCAGAGCCCCTTCCCAGCTGCCACCGAAGCATCCTTCTCAAGTAACCTAAAACTCTCCTCATCTAACAAGGTGCCCTGCCAACTAACCCAAATATGGTCAATTCCCAAATACTGATGGGTCTCCGTTCCAGACTACATGGATGTCTTTTATTTGAGAAACCAGATTCTGTTCCCAATTACCCTAGGTCCACTCCCACTACCCATGTTTTCCTTTCTAAAACACCCCAGGGTTCTCCTTTCCGAAACAACCCCTTTCATGCCGCTAAAGCACTCCAGCAATGAGTTATAATACTTACAGTTGAAGCATAATTTATTTCTTGAGGTCCCTTTTGGGAAATTGTTTGCCTCAGAAGCTAATTTGAGGCAGTTTTGAGTTCGAAAGCCGTACAATATTTCCTCCAACTCCATTTATAAGGCCCTAATGTAAAAGACAAAAATCACGTTCCCAAGTCCCTAAGTTCAAAAGTCTGGGCAACAACACATCCTTACCCAGAGTGCCCCCCAGTCTCTCGCCATCTCACAACTCTCCCTTTTTTCATCAGCTGAATTTGACCAAATTGTAGTCAAAAGCCTTCAAGTTTCCTCAATTTTTTTTTCTAAGGGCCCTATTAAAAGGGACAAATCAGTTCACAAGCTCTTAAGTTGGAAGTCAGCCACACAAATCCGTACCCAAAAGAAAAGTTGAGTGGCCCTGCCTAACCCCACCCCTCACTCTCATACCTCACTCTCTCTGATTCTTACAGCCCACATTTCCTATCTACATGTAAATAGTCTTCCAAATACCTAACATAAAAAACTATATTGACAACATGTCATGTTTAAGATATCAAATTGGACTGAATTTTTCTCATTTACAACATTTGTGGGCATTATAACTAACTATATCCACAGCATAAGCAAGAATTATTTAAATTTTATATATTAGTTAGCAAGAAATTAAACATTGTCCACTATGACAACAATTAGTATAGGCCCATGCATACCAGGGAAGCCCCACGAGCAGAGCCACTTAAGTAGCCAGGACAAATAACATGATTAGACATGATGTATCACTCATATCCCAATAACCCACAATAGGGACCTTGATGATCACATATTTTATTCTGCTATATGCCTGTGTGTAGCTGGGGTAATGTTGCACACAGAATGTATTATCGGAGGCGATATTGGATTTCATGATTGATGTTCTGCAAAGCATTGAAGGACGACAAAAATTAGGATATAAGCTTTAGAGATTAGAATATTTAATCTATTTCACAATATACCATAAACACAATAGATGAGACCTCAGACTGCAGCACAATTGTGAGTACACTATTTTACAAGCATTGGTTTGGATTAATTTTACACAAGTATTATGGGGGATCAAGATTGTTTCAATTGATTCTTAACATTCTGTAGTCCACACTGCAAGTTGACACCATATTGCAAAAAAGGTACATTCTGTCCAATTAAAAAAAACAACTTATAATCTTCTTCAGGAATACATCTAAAATGTTCTGTATTATAAATCATCCCCAACATGCCTTCAGATTCCCAATAGTTTGTTTTATTCACCCCTCTCTATCTCCGAGCACAATCATATAGTTTTCTCAATATGATACCCCCCATTGAGGAACATGGAAATTACAACATTGGCAAGCTTCCAGGTGTACTTCATTTCTTGAAACTACTGCCTCAAAAATCGTCCAAAATTCCACCTTTTTCCTTCACAAAAAAACAAACAAGCCTTTCGTTCGGCCCTGAAAGATCTTCATAACATAACATACCCAATTTATAGCTCCAAACAACAAAAGAACCGCTTACTCTAATTTCCAAAACTGTTGACAGAATCCAAATTTTCTCCCAATTCAAAAGCATACCACCCCAATACGTCACACTTACCTGTCTGTCTGTCGGCACATTTTTGGATTTTCAAAGTAGACCAATTCATAATCGCAGACTAACGTCTGATAATAATGTCCGGTAGGAGAAAACTAGGCCTACTTGAGGCAATTATTGGGGACGGATAAAGCGCCCCCACATGAACCCAATGAGCCCGTTTCCTTTCCTGCTTGGCCCCCCTATCTTTTCAAAAATCACAGAAAGGAGTGAACAAAATACACAAAAAAAAAAAAAAAAAACCAAACCTTTCCCGAGCGCGGAAATATCTCTGAAAAAAAAGAGATTGTTTTCGCGTTGCGGAAAGGTGGTACGGAAAGTACGGAAACTCGCAATTTTCGCGCTGGGAGGTGACCTGCTGTGCTATGGACGTCTTCAAATTGTATTAAGGATATAAAGCTTGTATGGCAAGCAAATCAACCTTAAATTAAACATGGATAAGACAGAATTTATCATCTTTGGGGTTTCATATCACACAACATCAATTTGTGCCCATCTCTTGCTCTTAAGTGATAATTTTGGGCCCCCCCTATAAACCCACAAACCAACGGTTCGAAATCTTGGTGTACTTTTAGTCTACATTTCTACTATGACTGCCAATTCTAGACTGTCAAACACTTATTTTCAACTGAGAAATATTGCTCGGATACGGGCGTTTCCTGGACAATGAATCATGTCATCACTTAATCCGGGCCTTGATACTATCCCGCCTTGACTATGTAACTCTCTCCTTGCTGCATGACAAACAGCAATTCTCCAAACTCCAACGCATTCAGAACAAGGCCAGTTCGTCTCATTCATGGCATAAATCGACGCGACCATTACACATTTTCTTGCCGATCTCCACGGTTGCCAGTTAGGGAGAGAGTCAACTTCAAGTTATACACAATCATCTACCAATGTAGTAATGGCTTTTCTCCTCCAGCATATCTGCAAATACATTCCACAGTAGACTACTCCCAGCTCCATTTGCAACTTCGGTCTGCGGCTGATACGACAAGACTAAAATCCTACTCCTTTCACAAGGTGATCTATTGGCGACAATGCTTTTACAACATACGGCCCCCGTAATGTGGAATTCATTCCTCGTGATATCAGGGAAGCACCCTCACTGATTATTTTCACAAACATCCCAAATCTTATTTATATCCAAGTAATTTTTGTTTCTTTTGGCTTGTATAATACCTTTCTCCCCCCCTTTTTTTACTGCCTTTGTATTGTATGTTCATAGCGCCTAGAGCTTTATGAATGGGCTTTACCATCTAGGTTGTATGTATGTAATGTAAATATCCGGGCAATTGGAAAGTAGCGCAATTTAATCTGTTTTTTGACACAAAATTTTTGAAAAGGTATAGTTTGCTATATCTACTAAGTCACCTTGAAGTACAAAGGGCTCAACTTCAACAAACCCTATTGTTTTATGTGGCCTTAAAACCTATTTATGTCATAACATTAAATGTAAACATGTGCTCTGTGTCCTATAGCAAATTGTACTTTTAAAAATCTTTTTGTCAAGTTTTAATGGAATTTACCATAGGCACTTTAAAAATGTTGACCCATATACAAGATTTGTTATCATTTGACCCCCTTTGACCCTATAGACAAATACCTTGTTCGGGCATCATAAGGATACATGACCTTTATGACCTGCGGACTCAGTAACTCAAATTGTCTAATGGGTGCCAAGGTGGGCCACTGTTTAATTATTCCACTAAACACATGGTCCATTAATATTTATCAACAAAATTGCATTAGTACCCACTTTAATGGTTTCTTTAACTTCTAAATATTTCCAGTCATCCACTTGCAATGTATTACATATTTTCCAGGTATGAGGAGGAAATCTACATTATGTCTGTAGATAATCGTTAAATACTACACTCCACAAGACCTTTATTTATGACAAAGAGACTCCTATAAAAACCTTAAGAATAAGTTGCAAATGCAAACATGTAACTTGCAACGCAGGCAGTGTTACCTGCAAGCAATGGTCTTCATTGTAACCAAAGGAGAGAAGTGTTTAGAGTGTATGCAAAATTGTCAGCGTGGTCCCTTATTTTAATTTTTTTTTATTTTGTCTTATTTTAGCCTGTAAATCATTCAGTGTTTTCAGACCACTGCTTTCCAATGGGTGCCCTGTATCCAGGATCTTTTGAATAAACTGAAGAACATGATGACTAAACATCCCACTACTGGGAAGACGTTATTGCCAACTAGAAGTCATCATTCAATGACTGGAGTGCCATATACTCCCAAAATTCCAAATTCTAATGATGAGATTTAGGGCCCGATGCCCTTTGTCAATTGTTTGTGAAATTTTCACATTAAATGCAATTTCAGACTTTGAGATATAGTCAGGGTGGAATGGCAACCCAATTCTAATTATGCAAATGAGGAGATGTGACAAATGCCTTATTGTTACTAATATTGATCAGTTTTGCTCTTGAAACTTGCAAATTGGGTTCAACAATCGCAATGAAGCCCCTCTCCAAATCCAACATACTGAGATTTGACAGTTTAAAGGTTTGAAGTGCATGGCTGCGCCATGTTGATTTATAGTAAATTAACAGGAGGAAATACACAACATTACCATACTGTTAAAATTAATTCTTTGACCCCATATAATGGGTATCACACCAGAAGAAGCTTTGGTCAGTTTCAGATCCGAGATATATACAAAAGTTTTTCATCAAAATGGCCGCCATTTTTTGATTTCTTGCAAATTAGGCATAATAAAATGACCACAATGATATAAATAATGTTATACCTAATTCCTTGACCCCCCCAAAACATAGTGTATAAGGTAACCAACCTGAAGTTTCGACCCAATCTTAGATCCCAGATTAAGCAAAATTGTTTTAAATGGCGCCAATTTTGCATTTAGAACTTAAGGCGCTGTTTCCACTCTACCCCCGATTTTGTAACTTTGATATTTGTTTTTGTTAGTCTATTTCCAATTAATACACAAAGCCATTTCTGTTGCAATTTGTTTTTGGTCAATCCTATTTTGACTGGACTTATACCGATTATACCAACCGCACCCCCCACATCTATGAAACGATTCGGGAGCCCCTGAATGTGGAGTTGCCCACGAAACGAGGCAAAAACTAGAATTCGCGGTTCTCGGCTTTGCGATTCCAGAGGGATTTGGGGTTTGGTTTGGTTCCTTCGGAACCTTATTCGGGCGTCTTTGGCGATGGAGGGGGGGTGGGGCTTTTTGTGAGTGACAGTTAAATTCAGATCGATTGCGCCGTTAGGATTGGCTCTAATTTTTTTTTTTTTTCAGGTAGGATGTGCGGCCGATTTCAGTTCCGAACTTGGGTGCCTGGGAACTTAATTTGTGTCCCAAAGGTAGGGTCCTAGGACAACTTGAAATTTGTGAATTTTCCGGATTGGGAGCCGAAATTTGGCTAAAATTGAGGTTTGAGGCAAAGGTTTCCAAAAGGGAACCTTATGAACTGAAATTTGTACTTCAACCGGGGTCCCGGGACACAGTATAACATTAAGAATATTGTAATTTTAATAATATATACGGGCATTCTGCCAACAAAATCGGTAAATATTACAGTATACTCCTACAGTTATTTAATAAACTCTTGGAAATGGTTGTAATTTGGTGAGTTATTAAATAGCTTGGGAATATACAGTGATAAAAGCACGAATTGACCACACCAACCTAGCAAACCTGCCTATAATTTAGACCCCTCTTTTAAATGTCCGGTGGGCCTATTTAGTTGGTAGAATGAATACTGCGTATAATACTGTAAAATTTTACACAAGTAAAAAAATAATGGCGCAAAGCAAAGTACATTTTATACTTCTATATAGTTTACATTCTTAACAACTCAATGGATAAGGTATTTTTACACACATTAGTGGATGGGGGGGTTCCTGGAGCCCTCATCCCAGAAAATGCATTCCCATTGGAATAATTCGCCAAACTCTGCACAGGCATATATTTGCTCCTAGACATTACTATTAGTGAAAGAAAAAACAGAAACATATTGATCGGTTTTAGAAATTAGGTACTGCCAATTTGGACTGAAAGTTAGCCATTTTTGCCGCTTTCTCAACAGTGTTGACTATCCGTTTAAACAATGGCTTTATGAGTGTTAAAGGCACTATCAGTGGATCCACCCCTAAAGAGTCAACATATTTGAAATTCGCAGGAATACCTTGAAAATAAAAGGTGGAAGTTAATTCTGTAACAATTTCTTCTCTCATAATTTATCTTTCAAATTGAAAAATTGACAAAAATGAGACAACGGGTTCAAAAGATATAACGAATCTCCATTCATTCTGTTGTCAATGGTTGTAGTAAGTGTCCCGTGTCCGTTGCGGACAGATATGAATAAAATCTCAAATTTTGCCTTATTACGTTGCTTTCGGTCTTATCACTTGCAGGGTATGTTTAAGGACACCCGAACTTTTCAGAGACATGGAAACATCAGATTGTTGATATTTTTTTTTTCAATTTTCTGATATTAGCAAATCCCGGATAGGGCCTTTAAGAATAGAGACCAAATTAATTTATATTAACCAATAAATGGTGCTGGATCCTTTTAGATTGTTGGGGTGCCCTTTTCCGGACCATTATTTCCCATTCGTTTGTACTGGAAATGAAGTAATCAATCATATCAATCATCTCTTTGTTCATCATAGAATACCCGCCAAACCATATGATAATATTAAGTAAATACTGCATACAGTGAAAAATTAATCGGTTACAATATTACATAAATTTAACATACTCAGTATGAATCAACCTGGATCAAATTCATACTTTTATTATCAATTATTATATTTCCGGTTTAAAAAAACAGGAAATCGAAAATGTGGGAGTGGCTTTAAATATTAAGATTACACTCTATTGCATTTGTCCAAATTTCCCCGGGTCCATTTATTTTTGACACTTTTTTTGTGTCCGAGTAACCAATTTATTGGTCGTTTTGAGGTTGAAAAGTTTGAAACGTCTTTTTTTCCGAATCGGGGAAAAATGAATCTTTAACAAACTTTCCGAATCATCAAACCGCAACGTGTGATTGGTTGCCACTGTTTAATCGCACATCTTGCTATCGTTATTGTCCACCAGCCTGTAATGTGATCTAGATCGCGAACCGCAACTGATCATATGTTTTTGGACAGGAAAACCTTATGCCACTTGTTTAGTGCAATCAATGCAGCTGCATTCTCATGTTGTATCACAATACATTACTGTGTTCCATTCACTGTTTTGCATTCCTATTCATGAATAAAAAGGATACACACTTCCCCAAATTTGCATTGTGTAATTTTCTTTTGGGTGTCAAATTTTGCGATTGATTTTGAGCCTCCCAAATGGTTAAAATTTTAATAAAAAATCTATTAATTTGACACGGAAATTATTCAGTTTTGATACTGGGGTTGTTTAATTCCATTCTTGTTTAACCCAAATTCTTTATTTTGATTCGGATTTGAGTGATTTTCTAAAAACTTTTCTGTGCCCATTTCATTTGAACACATTTTTTCCGTGTCGTTTTGACCAATATTTTGTGGTTTCCTTCCTTCCCCCCGCGAACTAATTTTCCATGTCAGTTTGACACTTTTTTTTGTGTCAAATTTTATAACCCATCTCGATAAGAGAGTACATAAATGCTTTTTAAAAATGTAAATTAACTATTATTTAAACAAAGAATGACTATATTATTACACCAAATATACACGTGGAATATTCAAATCTCACATTCTTTACACCCACAAACAGCACATACAACCCAATTCGACACACGTAATACACGTTCCACGCCCACGACGCGCGCAAGCCTCCGAAAACGCCCCCCCCCGTCCCCCCCCCCCCCGCCCGATTTTTTCCTTACTATGGGCAGCTAATTCCTAAATTAGGTACCAACGCGATAGCTTAGGTTCACTCCATTTCTGTGTGAGTACCAACACTCGCAATATGAAGTCCAACTACCTGAACGTCATAAGTTTGAAGAAGATGAAAATAGAGGGGAAATTGATATTTTGCAATTTTTACTGACTCAAAACAAACGTTTTTGTTGAATTAAAGGGCCCATATCCTCACAATACCAAAATATCGTTATAGCTTTATTCGCAGCTCACAATTTTCAATCTACAAACACGGACAATGGTCATCAAATACAACCTACAATCAGCTATGTTCAGTTAAGATATCAGTTTGGGCTATTTTTTTTTTTCTTTTCCTCATTTACAACAATTTCTTTTACAACAAGTTCTTGGTTAAAACTAACTTTGTAAACAGCAAAAGCAAATTAATTTATTTTTTTTTCTTATTAGTTTAGCACCACGTAGGCCCTCACATGTCCATTTAAGATCGGGCATGCATAACCACATAGCACACGGAAGCCCTTTGAGTGCTTTAAAGTGCCCATAACTTGGAGATGAAAAGGATTTAATTAATGCATTTCAACCATAACCCCAACACTAGATAAGGTTTCAGATTGCGTGTACACATCGTTATGTTACCCACTGTTACCAATGTTATGTTGTCATAACTTGACCAATGTATTGTGGGCAATTAGTGATTACTCTATTCTTTCACACGTCCACAAATTACATAATTAGGTGCTCATCTGGAGATTAGATCATGCAGATCGATTTCAATATATCCCCAAAGCAGTAGAATAAGTATTTTAAGACTTGTATCATGTACAGATAATAAGTTACAAGCTTTAAAACTAGACCAGCGTTTGACATAATGTCATCAGGTATAGTCACTCGATTCTTCCAACGTGGACATCTCGCCAAGACGAGCTATTACTTAAGAATTTGTGCGATGTTTACATGGTAGCTTTCGCGGGGGTCTCACAACGCCGACTACCCAAGCAAAGTGTTTCGTCTTCAAAATCTCAGACGTTAATTCCCTTCCCATTACAAATATCCCTATATTCCCCTTATATTATATACAGTTTAATATATAATATATTTACAAAAGTAGAAGAAGTCAAAACCGAAGTCTTCCTCGATTGCCCTCAGCATTTACCTAATTACAAATTACAATACAACAACCCCTGCACCAAGTAATGAAGCCGAGAACAGGAACATCTCTGCACTTGAACTGGTTAAAAAACCATCTCGCGAATGGAAAGATCTAAACGAAACTTACTAGTTTGAAGTGTGATCTTCATTTCATGAAGTATGGTGTGGTAGAGATTATGTAGATTCGACCATGGCGCATGCGTAATCAGATTTTTTAAATTCGAGATGAGGTCAGAGTTCTCTGAACCCCACTCATAAGTTAAAAGATTAACGAATTCTTCTGAGCAAACTCCCATTTTAAGCAAGGGTGGGAGAGGAATGGCACATAAACTCTTACCACTACCATACTTCATGAAAATGAAAGAATCAACTTACAAACTCACGGTAAGTTTTCGTTTACTCTTTCCATTATCATCCTCGTAAATACGTGGTTACGAGATTCATGCGGAGATTTTTAAAAGCCCACTCTGGACTCATCTCGTTAGGAATGTGTTATTATATGAAATATTCCCCTTTCTCAAGTCCAATCACAACTACAAAATAATGGAAATCAGCCTTTTCTACAATACTGTCAGTTTTCTATAGTACTTATAAGAACATTTTAATTTGTTGTTTGTACCGAGTTCAAACACTTAAAGTTCAAATTCTCTCAATAAAACTTGAAATTTTAACTTCATTCAGTTACCTTTTTCCCACAACCATGGTGCTAATGGCAAGAGCCAAACCGACATCTGTCAACACAATATTCAATAGTCCTGTAAACAGGTCATAATTCTAGCTAAACTTTTTGGCTTGCCTCTTAAAAAACGTGCGCGCACACTTTGCCTTCCAAAATGTAACAACACTATTGACTATAATTTTGTCACTCTTATAATACTGTAATTACAACATGTAAGCACTTCTGGTGTAACATCCCCTGCTTACACCATTATTTTCATAATCTTCTGCATAAACCAAATTTCTATGAATTAATGCAGTCACATTGCTCAAGTAGGCAAAATATTCCATTTTGGAATAACAACACTTCTTTAAAAATTCATTCACTTAATTTTTCCCCACACAACATAGGGTAAAAACAATCCTGCTGTAAAACTTTCAAAATAAGTACAAATGTACATGTAGTATGACACGATGCATCAGCAAAACCCATTTTTTCCCATGGATGGGCTTTGTAGAACTTTTGGAAAGTTTCTCTGTACCCCACCCAACCGTTGCCAAAATGTCTGTGACTGGCACTATTGCGATCAGCGGCTGAATTTGAAGCTGCCCTAGTTGAAATGCGGTTTAAATGTTGCGGTATTAACACATACTTGCTTAATACAGTTCTACATCCAGCGGCTACCGTATCCTTGTAACTTTCTCGTGTGGTCGCTGTAACTACAAACAGGTTCGTTTTCCTCTCCACGTAGTGATTCGTTAGCTTCACAATAATGCGTAAGTGATGTTAATACACACAGTCTGATGTCCACTGGATATCCTTAAAAAAGGGTAATTCGCACACCATTGTGTCCGGTCTACTTTGCTTGATCAATTTATTAACATGGGAAAATAACACTGTTTTCTTGCCATTTTCCTCTGGTCATCCTTAGCTCGTTCACGTAGCGTTTGACTCGTCCGTTACCTACCTTCCTACACGCTACGTGCCTTACTCTTTTGAAAAACCGGGATGGGTGCGCCAGCGGATCCGATGCGGAATAAGCAAATCCAGAATCAGTACAAATACAACAGCATTATTGAAAATCTTTAACCTTGATGTAAGTCCTAAATTACTTTTTATATTATATCGCACGTTTGTTTTTCCTCCTTGACTGATTTCCATTCAGGTTAAATCTGATGAATTTTGAAACGGTGATTTCTTAAAATTTCTTAAATTAACCGTTTAAAATCCCAATTTAAACATAGCATTCGCCCCAATAGATCGTGAGTCGCCTCTGGATTGTTCCCCGTTTTATTTATTTAGAATACGCACGAGCACGCTTATTTCGATGATTACCAATAAATTACGAACATACACCCGGAGTCATGAAGTGGGAGACGACTGTTTTTAGCTTCAATTTTTCGGTCACTTTCGGGCCCTTTTTGGCCAACGTTTCACGGATGTAAGCATGAGCTGTGCCCCGTTTTGTATTTTTAAAAATGCGCTATTAGGGATGCCTAAGACATCAAATTTTTCATATATGCACGATTTCGTGTCATCGAAAGACTGTAAGTAACCCAAAAATTCCTTGACTTGTGGCACATATGTGGACTGTGGATCCCGTTTTTTTTTTTAACTTTTTCAATTTGTTTAATTTGTAGCGTAGATAACGGGCTATCATAGCGGAAAACCAGAGCACCTCGGGCTAGTCAATCCTGAGCATGTGTAGTGTTTGTAATCTGTTAGCCGAAGTAAGGGCAATGAGCATACACAATTTTAAGGTCAAATCGCGCAAAACCCAGATCTTCTGTCCGGTGACAGTGTTCTCAGAATTTCAGTACGAGAACCTACATCCATATTTCATATACCTCGGTTGCGGCGGGTTTATGTTAAATACCCCCCTCACAAAGCGTGTGATCAGTGGATGGGTACTTATGGTTGCCCCCTGTGGCAAACATAGTGCCAGACCGAGCGCACTTTTAGCATGTTTCTCGCAACGTTAACCAATACCGCGTTTCAAATAATTCTGTAAAAAGGTCCGTACTTTTTTTCTTGACATTGGTCTCATGGATCACTCCGATCGGTTACTGCAAAGTCATCCATCTCTGAATTATGATCCATATTGTTTTCCGATTTGATTTTCGCCATGAGGCAATATGTCTCTAGCTGGTGGCGGAACTCCTCTTTGCTTCGAGGGATCCCAGATATCTTGCAAGATGCAAGCGGAACTTGTTTATGAGGGGATGCACAAGCATTTGCGACTGAATTTGTTATAAATGCTACCCCTTGGTAAGAATTGGGTGGTCACTCACTTTTTTATAGCCTTTGGACCAAGCTTGTTGTTGGCCCACCTGGGTACTCACTATAAATGCCCTCCCTCTGCCTGGTAATTACAATTTTTTCTGGAGGCTTTTATCAATAATGCCAAATGGGGGAAATGCATAAAACTCCAATTTACCCCCCGTCACAGTAACGCTCTAACGGCTTTCTGCCCCTGGGTCAGTGCCTGACACCGTATCGGATAACGTGTGTGCAATCTATTGCAAATGGTCCTCATGTAAACTTTGCCTCGATAGCGAACATATTTCGACAAGACCCTTTTGGTTCAGTTTCCATTCTTCGCATCCTTAAAACTTAGACATTCTGTCTGCGATTGTATTTTTGGTACCTGGTAAAGACTGTCTGGCCGATAACCCAGATAATGCCCTATCTATGCACACCACTTGCCATCTTTCACTTTTGTCGGGTCGCCTTAGCTTAGCGACCCGACTATAAGAAACCACACTGCGCTCACAATTGAGAGGAGTCTATTTCTAATAGCTGAAGGTCATTCATTAATGTTCTTTTATTAAATGTACTTACGTACTACTATTATTTGGAGTTTTTATTTTGGTGGTGAATGGATGCAAATTTGCGCAGACAAAGAATAACACATTGCAAATGTTTGAAATTGCCTTAAAAAGCCATTTCTTTGATTTTTAGTCCTCTGTGAAGACTGCTTTTTGATGGGAGGTTTGGTTTAAATGGTTGCAAGGGATAGATAAAGGGTGATTACCAAATAGTAGTTATAAGTAAGAAATGATCAGGTCCCCCCCCCCCCCCCCCCCCCCCCACGTAGAGTTACTACGGTAATGTTAAGCTTTTAACCATTTATTGTGTTTTTTATATTATTTAAGACGAAAGTTTTTTAGGTAACATCTTTATTTGAAAAGACGGATGTGTAACCTACATTCAATTAAAGCGTAAAATTTTGAGGATTCAGTTTTTTGCGCCAAAAATTGGGCGTTTTTTTTTTTCTATTTTCTTTATTAAATGACAGGACGGTGTAACCTATGGCTCAATTAAAGCTTATAACTTGGGGATTCAGTTTTATCAATTTTGCGCCCAATTGGGCGTTTTTTCTATTTTCTTTATTTGAAATGAATAGGAAGGTGTACCTATGTTAAATTTAAAGCTTCTAACTTGGTGAATCAGTTTTAAAAACACATTTTGCGGCCCTATTGGGCGTTTTTTTTCTATTTTCCTTGTATTTTGAAATGACAATAAGGTGTAACCTATGTTAAATTACAACTTATAACTTGGGATTCAGTTTAAACTTTTGCGCCCAATTGGGCGTTTTTTCTATTTTCTTTTTTAATGACAGGAAGGTGTAACCTATGTAAAATTAAAGCTTATAACTTGGGGATTCAGTTTATCACATTTTGCGCCTGCCCAATTTGGCGTTTTTGCTATTTTCTTTATTTAAAATGCTAGGACGGTGTAACCCCTATTTTAACTTAAAGTTTATAATACTTGGGAAACACATTTTGGCCCCAATTGGGCTTTTTTTTTCCTATTTTCTTTATTGAAATGATAGGAAAGGATTTTTTTTTGGTAAATAATAACTATAATAGAGAGACAGAGACCGGTAAGAAAAAGAAGTGTGGAAGGGAAAATAAGCTATATAGGTAGGAAAAAGGAGAGAATGAGGGGAGAGGAGACAAACCCGACCTCCCTTTGTGGGGGGGGGGATTCAGTTTTTACACTTTTTGCGCCAAATTGGGGCCTTTTTTTTCTATTTTCTTCATTGAAATGACAGGAGGTGTAACCTATGTAAAATTAAGCTTATAACTTGGGGATGCATTTTTAACAACTTTTGCCCCCAATTGGGGTTTTTCTATTTTCTTTATTTGAAATGACAGGAAGGTGTAAACCTATGTTAAATTAAAGCTATAACTTGGGGATTCAGTTTTATCACATTTTCGCCCAATTGGGCGTTTTTTGCTATTTTCTTTATTTAACATGATATGAAGGTGTAACCCTATGTTAAATTAAAAGTTTAATCACTTGGGGAAACACATTTGCGCCCAATTGGTTTTGGGTCTATTTTTGCTTATTTTAATGATAGGAAGGTGTAACCTATGTTAAATTAAACCTTAATAATTGGGGATTCCAGTTTTTAAAAAACACATTTTGCGGCCAAATTGGCGTTTTTTTCTATTTTCTATTTTCTTTTATTTTGAAATGATGAAGGTGTAACCTATGTTTAAATTAAGCTTATAACTTGGGGATTCAGTTTTTAACACTTTTTGCGCCCATTGGGGCGTTTTTTTTTTCTATTTTCCTTTATGTTGAAAGACAGGAAAGGTGTAACCTATTTAAAATTAAAGCTTATAACTTAAGGATTCAGTTTTAACACATTTTGCGCCCAATTGGGCGTTTTTTCTATCTTCTTTATTTGAAATTACAGGAAGGTGTAAAACTATGTTTAATTAAAGCTTATAACTGAACTTGGGATTTCAGTTTTATCACCTCTTTTTTGCGCCAATTGGGCGTTTTGCTAGTTTTCCTTATTTAAAATGATAGGAAGGTGTAACCTTTTTAAATTAAAGTTTGAACTTGGGAACACCATTTTTGGCGCCCAATTGGGTGTTTTTTCTTCCCTATTTTCTTTAATTTGAAATGATAGGAATTTGTAACCTATGTTTCAAATTAAAGCTTTTATAACTTGGGGATTCAGTTTTTAGCGAACACATTTTGGCGCCAAATTGGGCGTTTTTTTTTTCTATTTTCTTTATTGAAATTACAGGAAGGTGTACCCTATGTTAAATTAATTAAAGCTTATAACTTGGGGATTCAAAGTTTTAAACCACATTTTGCGCCCATGTGGGGGCGTTTTTTCTATTTTTCTTTATTTAAATGACAGGAGGTGTAACCTATGTTAATAAAGCTTTCTACTTGGGGATTCAGTTTTACACATTTTTGCGCCAATTGGGCGTTTTTGCTATTTTCCTTTATTAAAATGATAGGAAGTTTAACCGATGTTAATAGAGTTTATACTTGGGAAACACATTTTGCGCCCATTGTGCGTTTTTTTTTCTATTTTCTTTATTATTTGAAATGATAGGAAGGTGTAACTATGTTAAATTACAGCTTATAACTTTGGGGATTCAGTGTTAAACACATTTTGCGCCAAATTGGGCGTTTTTTTCTATTTTCTTTATTTGAAATGACAGGAAGGTGTAACCTATGTTAATTAAGCTATAACTTGGGATTCAGTTTTTAACCCATTTTTTGTCCCAATTGGGCGTTTTTTTCTATTTTCTTTATTTTGAAATGACGGGAAGGTGTAACCTAATTTAAATTACAGCCTTATACCTTGGGGATTCAGTTCTAAAACACCTTTGCGCCCAATTGGGCGTTTTTTTTCTATTTTCTTTATTTGAAATGACAGGAAGGTGAACCTATGTTAACTTTAAAGCTTATAACTTGGGATTCAGTTTTAACACATTTTGCGCCCAATTGGCGTTTTTTTCCCCCCTTTTTGTTCATCTTCTTATTTGAATGACGGAGGTGTAACCTATTGTTAAAATAAAGCTTAAACTTGGGGATTCAGTTTTTATTCTTTTTGCGCCCAATTGGCGTTTTTTTGCCTAGTTTCTTTATTTAAATGATGGAGGTGTAACCTATGTTAATTAAATTTAATAACTGGGGAAACACATTTTGGCGCCCCATGGCGTTTTTCTTTTTCTTTTATTTAAATGATAGGCAGGTGTACCTATGTTAATAAAGCTTATAACTTGCGAATTCAGTTTTAACACATTTTTGCGCCAAATTGGGCGTTTTTCTATTTCTTTATTTTGAAATGACAGGAAGAGTTAACCTAGGTTAAATTAAAGCTTATAACTTGGGATTCAGTATTTTAACACTTTGCGCCCAATTGGGGCGTTTTTTCTATTTTCTTCCTTTATGTGAAATGACAGGAAGGTGTACACCATTTTAAATTAAAGCTTATACCTTGGGGAGTCAGTTTTATCACATTTTGCGCCCAATTGGGCTTTTTTGCTATTTTCTTTATTAAATGATAGGAAGGTTGTAACCACTATGTTAAATAACGTTTATACCTTGGGGAAACACATGTGCGCCAATTGGGCGTTTTTTCTATTTTCTTTATTTGAAATGATGGAAGGGGTAACCTCTGTTAAATTAAAGCTTATAACTTGGGGGATCAGTTTTAACCATTTTGCTGGGCCAAATTGGGCGGTTTTTTTCTATTTCTTTTTTGAAATGACAGGAAGGTGTAACCTATTTTTAATTAAAGCTTTATAACTTGGGAAATCAGATTTCACACCTTTTCGCCCAATTGGGTGTTTCTATTTTCTTTATTTTGAAATGACAGAGGTGTAACCTATGTTACATTTAAAGCTTATAACTGGGTAATCAGTTTTACACTTTTGCGCCCAATTGTGTGTTTTTCTATTTTCTTTATGTTGAAAATGCCAGGAAGGTGTACCTATGTTAAATTAACCTTAATAACTTGGGATTTCATTTTTAACACCTTTTTGTTCCGCCCAATTTGGCGTTTTTTTTTCTGTTTTCTTTATGTGAAGGACAGAAGGTGTAAACCTTTTTTGTATTAGCTATTTAAAAGTAGGATATTGTTTTTTACTTATGTGTGTTATATTGTGTACTGTATGACTTTGATGTATTATGTTTTGACCCCTGGGCACCCCTGATAAACTGGTTTAGCACGAAGGGTTTTCGACGGCAAAAGAAGAACTAATAAGTAATAAATAAATGTTAATTAAAGCTTAACTTTGGGATTCGGTTTACCCCTTTTTGCGCCCAATTGGCGTTTTTCCTCATCCTTCTTTATTTTGAAATGACAGGAGTGTAACCTATGTTCAATTCAATTAAAGCTTATAACTTGGGATTCATTTTTAACACATTTGCGCCCCTTGGGCGGTTTTTTTCTATCTTCTTATTTGAAATGACAAAAAGGTGGGTAACCTATGTGGGATTCAGTTTTAACATTGCGCCCAATGTGCGTTTTTTCTATTCTTTATTGAAATGAACAGGAAGTGTAACCTATGGTTTAACGCTTAAACTTGTGGATGTCAAATGTCAAGATCCTCCTTTTTATACATGTTTTCTGTTAATAAAATTGGCAACTTAAAAAACTATAAACCATCTACACCTCTTAAATGCTTTTTACTGTTGTTCTTATTCTGTGTAAAATTATGCCTGCGGACCCGAACACATGTTTTTAAATACTTGTTGGCTAAACGTCCACCCAGGCTTGATTTAATTCCACCCATCTTGTTTATGTATGGTTCCTGCTGTAACATTGTCATTCTGAGGCGGACATTGAACATCCCTCATGTCTTTACAGAATTATTTTAGTGCAAAATATCTGCTAGTACTCTAAATAATTTAATGTTACTACCCATGGCCTGGAGGTTGTCATTTGAATTCCAATCTACCACCCCAAGTTGCCATAGAACCATTGGTTGCGCCCCAACCTAGACACTAGGCAATCACTCTGTTATTCAGTACATGGTTTTAGCCTTCTGTATGCCTGCTTTGATGTGTGGATATTGCTGAACCACCATCGTACTTCATCTTTGGATTTTTTATTCAAGCTCACTTTTTGCCTCATAATTACCTCTATTTAGGCCTAGATAATTTCTTTCTTCTTTTTTTCCAATTCCCCTGAGTGGTAACTGTCCATATCATTAGGCAGGAAATGCTTGCGACTAACTTTCCAATGTAACATGGCTAAACCTGTCTAATTGTGATTTTTCTCCCTTGCAAGAATTTGTTTTGAAATGTAACATTTCCTCTATTTTCCTTTGTTCAGTTGACTGTCATAGTTTTAGAATTATGACAAATCCCTAGAACTTGGATAATTGGGTATGCTCAAACACGACGTATTTGGGTGTATAACAAACCCCAAACTGGATAATACTTTCACCGTATCATGAACTGCTTGTGAAGTTTATATTATCTCCTGTGATACCAACATCGTGTCATCGATATACGGAATAATAACATGACCCAGCTTCTTAGGGCTGCTAACGGAACTTTCAGAATTTTCGTAAAAATTCGTGGTCCTGATGACTCCATTTGGAAGAGCTCGAAATTGCCACGTTTCTCCCTTCCAAATTAATTTTAGTATTTCCTACTTCCTTCATGAATTGCAACAGCGTAATGGGCATCCCTGAGGTCCGTGAATCCATATAAGCAACATTCTTTTGTTACTAAGTTGACTGCCTTATCAATGTCCATTTTTTAAAATGGTGATGCTGTATATGTTCCTTCATTTGACAAATCTAAATCATCGTATTTCCCCCTCCTTTTTTTTGGGGTCTGGTTAAAAATATTGGAGATAAATTCTCCATGTTCAGAGTATGACGTGCTCTATTCTTTCTCTTTTTACAGAATGCTGAATTGTTTACTATGGCATTTTTTATTTCATTAGGCCTTCAATCTGAATGGAAATGGTTTCCATACTTGTAATAGGAGGGCTATATTGAAACTTCTAATTTGTAGCCCTCTATATATCTAAAATAACAGATCGAAGTGTATTTTTTCCTTCACTGACTATAATGACTCAGTTGACCCACTTCCAAAGAAAGCTACCTGATTCGAAAGTTTTTCAGAAATTTTTGTACCCCCTACCTCGGCTGTCATCATTCTTGCACAGTTTGGAATAAACGACAAAGGACAAAAGATCCATACCAACCCCACCCACCCGGACCAGTGCCTACCACAGCAGCAAACGAATGACAGAGAGCAAAAACTACAGTCCACAACAAGAAAGAGTGTCTTGCTATATATCTGTTCTGAAAAGTGGGAACAACCGCTCTTCTGGGAAAGCCCTTTAAGGTTGACACAGATAAAGCACTTCAATGGTTGCAGAGAAACAATTCATGCAAGTCTTGCTTTGCAACCCTATTCCTTTGAAATTGTTTACGCAATGCATGGGGCTTTAAAACCAAAATGCGGATGCTCTCTCTAGAGTGAGTGTCAGATTTGTGGAATTATCAATTGGCTGAATGAGTTCCACAAGATTGTCTTTGTGTGATTATGCTACTCTTGACCATGATTCTATATATATTAGTGGTTATGATCATTTTAATATAGGCTTTTTCTTTCTTAGAGGCCAACAATATGTGGAAAATTGAAAGTACAATTTGTGCTAGCTATACAGGCTTGTCCCAAAAATGTTACCACTCGGGCTAAGGCAGTTTGTTAAAAACTAAAGTACATAGCTTTGTTTTGGTACCGCTTAACGCCAAATATTAGCTATTATTTTTGATGTAAGCCCAATTTTTTATCTTTCAATAACACTCCTAGTGCAACCAGTGTATTGTGATTATCCATTGTTGTTCAGGGCATTATATCCTACGATCACTCTCCAATTAGGTTATCTGAGGCAGCGAGAGCACAAATTATATAACTCCCCCCTGCACGCCAAACAAAGGAATCTAGATAACCTTTCACGCGAACACAAAAGAATTTGAAATTTGTGCACGTCCGTCTTCTGGTGGACTTCAGACAACCTCTAGAAACACGAGAATGATTCGCAACATCAAAGCTCTGAAACAACAATGGTATCATATACACACAGATTTACACAACCATGTCCTCAAGCAATCATTAGAGGTGGTTTTGCCAAAGTTATCCTAATGTGTGAAATTGCGTGCTTGATGACTTTTTCATTCCCCAGTTTCTTCCTCCGGACCTCTATTAATATTTTTTTTTCAATTCAAGAAAAACTATGGAGTTGATTAAGTAAGTTTTCTGATCACATTGAAAAACCGAACTTTTTCAATTGGAAATTGAAATCTGTACCTCTCACTTAAAAAACATATTTTACAAAATAAATTTAACCAAAAATCTAGTATAATCACCTGAAAAAAGGGTATTCTATATGAAACGTTATTTTCAAAAACTTAGTTTATTAGTCGATTTTTTTCTGCAAAAGTTTATCATTTGATAAAACTGAGTTTAAATATGAGTAATGACTGGACTGTTGAAAACCATGTTTCTCAAAATATTTCAATAAACTCAGTTTTCAAATAAAAAACCGGACCTCAGCTTAAACAAGTTTTTTTTTTTTTTTTTTTTTTTTTTTTTTTTAAATATAATTTCAAAAATCTCGCACTAAAAAAGCAAATTTATACCTTGATCATTCCAGTTCAAAATGATCACTGACAACTCAGACAAACTCTTGCAGAACAGTAGGGATAAACTAAGTTTTCAATAAAAAAAAAGTTTTCACCTAAACTAAATTGTTCCAGTTAAAACACAGCTTTCAGTTACATACTACGAATTTCCAGAAAAAAATAATTAAAAATAATTATGACACAAAATAGTGTACGAGTATGAGGAGTTAGCCTGCAGACTTGGCATAACATAGACCTACTGTTGCCATGTAGAACCCCGCACCCATCGAACAGGGCGTAGCCGGGGGGAGGGGGGGGGCAGGGATCTTGCCCCTCCCCCTCTTGCCCCGACAAATTAGGGGGGGGTGGGGTGGGGGTGGTGGTCAGGGACTTTCCGCCACCCCCCTTACCCCCCTGAAAAATTCGTAACTTCTGCACGGGTGTCAATACAGTATAAAACAACATAGGGCTATACTATATAATACTATACTAACCACTTGACCTGTATGCTACTGGGCAGATTTAGGAGCGCATAAGGTACGGACACATTGTAAGAATGTATAAAAATTAATGAAATGACATTGTACGCACGCACGGGGGAAGGTAAATTAAGTTGCCAACCCCCCTCCCACCCCCCACCCCCACTTCTTCAAATTTTGGGAAACCATGCGAGTTGGGGAGCCAGCTCACTCTTGATTGTTGGGGTTTGATAAGTCTATATCCCAAATCGGTCGACGAAAGGGACATTGGGACAATGTTACCTGCTGCTGCTGAACTGTTGTTCGTCAATTGTGTGTAAGGACTTGAATCTGAGTGCCCGACCAGAGCTGTCACCAAGAAGAAACATCTATTAGAAACTCTGTTCTCTACTGATTCACTGTATAAACTTTGAAGAATGAAATTTGTGAACACAACTTACCTGATGAACAGTGTGTAATGAATGTGTGGTGATTTTTCTGTCAAAAGATATCTTCATGAAAATAGACTTTTACATTTTTTCTATAATTGATGATGGAACTTTCCTTGAACTAGAAACTTTAGCACTGACTGTGTATGCGTGGATAGCTTAACTTTGCAAAATTACCTTAATGCAAGTGAGCATCGTTCTCATAATGAGGGAGGGCAGTGTTGTGATGTGACTATTTTGTAATATAGTTCTTTAATTGATTTTGCTTAATTTGAAACCTTTTACCTAGATTTTTTGTGGAATGTAACCCAAACATGAACTAGATCAATACATGTAAATTTCAATTCCCATCAAGAAACATCTGCAAACTGAATTGAGGTCACCAAGTTCACCACTTCGCTTGGTTGGTGATCGAGTTGGCACTCACCTCACCTCTTGATTTTGCCACAATGCTACCCGAGAGTGAACATTCACAATAAAATGCTTAGTACCAATCAAGGATTGGTGTGAAATGTGTTTTAAAGAAGGATGTCCAACACTCTCTCTCCAAAACACAAACCTTACCCAAATTTTGACTAATTTCAATTAAGAACTCTCCCCCCCCCCCCGAAACTCAGACTTTAAAATTCTTAACCTGTAACTATACCCCGACTATTCCTTTCATGAATACGAATTGATTGCATTGAAATCTGTTTATTTCCAGGTCGCTGTGGGCCGTGACCTCGCATCACGAGCTCTAGCACCAAAGGTTAAAGTACCACCGAGTCTACTCTTGGAGTCCCGTTCAATATCTGTTTGGACCAGTTCCTCATCATACCTACATTTAATAAAAAAACACAGAGGAATGATTGTATTGATCAAAATAAATCAAACAAAACAAACGACAAATTATATTAATCACTCCATGCAAACTGAGGCTTAAGACAGACTTAGAGATTTTAAGATATTTTTTGTGTAATATTTATTATATTTTTTTATATTTCTCAACTAATATTTAAGACAGTCACCTCAACTGCTAAATTCCAAAGTGTGGGATGAATCAGATTTTTGTTTTAATGTAGTAAACCTTTATGTGTATACTGTTTCACCTTGTCATGGCAGAAGAACGCGCAAGCACTGGTGCTGCACCCAAGTGCGGGTTTAATTTCCTAGCATTATAACAAAGATGGCAAACCAAAATACACCTGTGATTGCTGTGTGTACTGTAAGTCTTAATATTGCGATTTCACACTGCCACAACAAGCTGAAACAGAGTATAGTGTAGCAGTGCCATTCAGAATCTGGAACTTTATAACAAAATTTGAATTTTCTAATCAAGGACATCAATTTTAGCTGAGCCATTTCGCAAAACGATTAGTATATGGACAAGCATTTTGTATGTGCAAAAAACATGATTTGTTAGAAAATTGAGGGTGCCATATCCATCCAAGGGAAATGTATGAGTAGGCTTTAATTCAACTTCTGGAATACTTTCAGGGTCATGTTAATCATCAAACACCAGATTGGGCCAGGTCGAAGGTTTGACCATGTGTGGTGCAAAGAAATCTAACTTGTAGAACACAGCTGTTTGATCCCGGCAAATTGTCGCTTCTATTTTTAGAGCAATTTTAAGCAATGACAACACAATTTTGACAACTGATATAAGTAGGGATATGCAAGAGCTATTGTAACTCTTGATAAATCAGAAAAATCCATTGCGGGAATCTTGCCATATAGGCCTACAAAGGTCATGTTTTGTATGCTCTGTTTTACCTATTTTTATATGTTTCAAAATTTTTTGTAGAGTTATGTCGTAATTGCTTAGTAAACTATATCTGTGAATGGTAAGGTTCAAATACACAAAATACATTGTTCTGTAGTTGGCATAGCCATTTAGTACTTACAAGAGTTCATAATTGCCATACAATTCCTTTGGTGGAGTCTTGTGCCATCTTATACTGCAAGAAGAAACAAACAGTCAAAAGTATGAAGACTTTCAGTTGATAACCTGGCTATGATTTATAAAAGATAAAAAAAAAAGATTTTGACTGACTAACCCTATCCCAAAATTAGTGGTTGATGACAAGCAAACATTTTTTTGTGCCTGAATGTATGAGTGAAATGTGTGTTTTTTTTAAAGCAAATGTCAGTTACTATAACAGGTACATGGCAGCTGGTTATGGGTGACATGGTTCATTGAAAAACTATTTCAAAATACATTATTGTGTTTTAAAATATGTGACCTATGTATAAACAATGTTACTTACAACAGGCACATGTGGTTTTGGGTAACGCATGTTAGTTGTGGGTAAATCAAGTATGTCAAATCATATAAACTAAAACATGATGCAATGTAGGAGAGCAAGGTACACCTGTTTCAATCCATAGGAAAATATATAGCGCCCTCACTTTTGCCATGCTTTTTAGCTATTTTAGATGATTAAAGGGATTAGCAGCGATTTGCTTGTAGGGAAGAAGTTTGTCAACAAACAAAAATCTGGGAAAGAGCAAAATTGCATTCACATACAACAAAACATTTGCACCTGGAACATTTTGTGATCTGTAATCTCACTTTCAAAACTGAAAGTTTCATATTTTTATCATTTGATTCCAATTAAATCTTTAGAGCACTCACAATACACTAACAATACCAATAGAACTATACAAGATTGTTCAATGTTTACTCATGTATAAGAACACGGAAACCGTTGCACAAACCCACTCTGCTTAATCCATATGATTCATTACATTGTGGTTTGTTAGTGTGTCTCGGAAAGTTTGTATATAAATAAATAAAGCACAAAATTTTAACAAAAGATTGCACTTTATTCATAAGTGGTCCTTCCAGCATGCATAGCTGGTGGCCCACAAAAGTGCAAGATTACAATTCAGGAAACTTGTATTACGCGATGTGTAAAATATGTACCCGCAAAATGTCTCGATCACTAAGTAACAACTAAAACTACACCAGACCAATCCCCATAATTCAGCTCCGGAGAGATAGGAATTCTAGCATTGAAGATGCAATGAGAGATTTCAAGTCATCCATATTTTCTGTGATATTTAGTGATTTCATATAGATTAGACAGTCAATAGATTCAGTACCTTTTATTTCACTACAGCAATAACTTTATATGAAAGCAAGAGGTGATTCGTATAATAATTTCAATAGAAAACATATGCTGAATTTCCTGTAGGAAATTAAAAATTTCACAATTTTTGTACCAAAGAAACAGTTCTCAGCTTAATCCAATCAGATGGGTATATTTTTGATAGAAAGCTTTACACCAGTGCAAAAATCAAAATTTTCACATTTTTAGGAACACCTGTTAATTAAAATCTCTCGTTGCACCTTTTAACATTTTAGAAATTGCAGGGTTAACATTTTTCTCACGGACAGACATACATACGGACATACGGTTGAAGCCCATTTTATATTCCCCTTTCCGAAAAAGTAGATGAAACAATTAGCACTTTTTTGTGACCCAGCACAATTGAATGAGGCTCTTTGAGGGATTGTTAATTTGTTATATAGGCAAAAAATAGTCAGTATAAATTCTCCTTTTTCTCTTGAAAAATGTATACTGATGCGACTTTTTTTCTGTAGTGAACATTTATTCTGAACAAAATGATTCAACTTTCAATGTCTATAACTCCTTAATTTGTATTTTTGTTTAATCAGTATGGCATGATCTTTGACCTAAAAAAATCATAACAACATACCCTATAATGAAGGTGATTAAGGTCTCATTTTAATCCTAAAACATGCATAATATGATGGTACATAAATTTCAATTTTCAATTACATCTCCAAGATCCTCATTTACTTATGCCGGGTGACATTTGGTTAAATATTCACTAGAATAACAGTTAAGGTCCAACACAACAAGTCATGGCTCAATTGAAGAAAGTGACGAGTTTGTTGATAACACGACTCAAACATCAGTGGATCAAGACCTTCATATTGGAGAAGGAGCACCGCCAGAGTTTCCCCTACAACTCTCAAAAGTGTTCCAACATTTTGTTCCTAAAATGTAGACCAAAAACAAATTATTACTTCTCGAAAAGATTGTGAGAGGTTTGAAATATAAAGATGTTTATCTGTTTTGGGTTCTTTTTTCCTTCAAATTACACAATATAATCTGATAGTTGTGTCACACTATGTAAAATCTTTAAAACACTCCCTTTAGTAAGCTTTTTTTAAACTTTTTTTTACAGAAACATAAAAACAAACAAATGTGCTATGAAATAATCAACCCCATTCCCCAGAGGGTGCATTGAGTCAATCCCACAATGCAACAGTTTTGGGAAATTACCCCTCAATGAGGTCATGTGATTCCACAAAAATTCTATTCATAACATATAAAATTGGCACATTTGAAAAATAGTGTGCCCTCTAGATTTTTCAAAATTGATATTTTTGCATGGTTGTAAAGCTTTTATATACATTAGCCCTCACCTGAAATTATTAAAGAGAAGTCAAAATGGCAAAGGAAGTAGCCCTGGTTTAAATTGTATATGTTTTTACATTTATACTGTTATATATTTATGAGATGATGATGAATAAAACGAGAGAAAAGTGACTTTTTAAGCACTTTTTTTTTACTTGGAATCGGCTCCCGGCGAATTGGGCGAATATTGGGCGCTGTTTATGATGACGTCACGGTGGTTTCTCATTCTCACCTCAGGGCACCGCCATTGGACAATTGCATCAAATTATTTGTTCTGCCATCCAATGCCATCTGCCACATGTTCTGCCATCTCATACGTCATCAGACTTAGCAGAAACATGGCAGAACTGGTTGCTGTGTGTCCACTGCATTATGGGGCCATTGTTATGTCCCTTAGCTGTCAAAGCTCTGGTAATATTCCCAACAGCGGAAGCTGCAAACTGAGTGTGAAGAATGAACGTGAAAATTGATTACAGGAATCGGCAGACTGTCACAGTCAGAGGCCTGGCCAGATCCGTAGCAAAACTGGTAACCACCGTGACATCATCGCAAAACCGTGTTGCCAAACTCTGTTTAAAAAGTTCTCATTGTTGAGCTACTTGGGTGGGTGATGTTTTCAATCTCCTCTCTCAACAGTGCACCAATTTATTTAACCAAATGCAATTTAAATGAATCACCACATTTTCCCTTCAAATTGATACCAAATATATATAGTGTCCATTTTGACTTCTCTTTAAAGTGACAGGAGATTTTTTAGGATACGAATTTCTCTCAAATTTCACTGGACCGGTTGTAGACCACCTACCGAGAACGTTTCGAAGGTTTATTGGACAAACAGGTTCAAAAGAAAACCGCAAACCTTGTTTTGTACTTGCCTGCTATCGTAATCGTTCCCCGTAGAAAACCATGCTTTGACTTTCTGTCGTGCACGACAGAAACTACTAAATCATTATCTTATTACATAAAGACGGCGTATTCGGCTTATTCACTTCAGGTGTGATCTCATGCATTGGTAAGCATTCCAAATATGTAAAAAACCGGGGTTCGAGAAAAATTGGGGGCGCTTCTTCATGGAAATCTCCTCATGTCTCTCTAAGTCCAAATCAGTGCGCTTATGGGTAAACAGAACGATTTTATAATTAATGTCGCTGGCGACATTAATTCAGCGGATGATGCAGAAATGGCATGTAACACAAGAAAACATGTTCTAGAGTTGATTCTCATGGCATGCACCCTGTTTGACCGGTCTGTGACCTTTGTGGTTTTAATATCAATGAGTACGAGTCTATGATAGTCATGTAATAGACACATACAGCAAACTTAAAAGTTAGCCTACACATTACCTGGATGTCTTTAGCCTCTTATTAATGTCCCCATCTTTTTTGGGGTATGTTATTTTTAGGTGTAAAATATATCTCTATTCTTCCAACGGCCTAGACTATTATTTGCGTGCAAATTGAAGAAATTTCACATTTTCTGAAAATGTGCCAGGGCCGCATGAAAATGAAATTTTGTGGATATGAACACCAGGGTAACCCTCTTTCATTCCGACACAAAAAAGTGACATGCTGACATGTCAGTTATCTTTGATCAAGGCACTTCAAAGAAGAACTACTTCCCAAAAATTCTATTTTGGCTGCACACGCTTGCAAGTCTGTTGCTCTCAACAGAGGGCAGTATTTAAGTGACTGCTCTGAATCAGGGGTAGTGCAACATACATTTATTGGAAACAGGCCAAGCAGACACAAACTGGAAAATCTAGCACACACGTCACTTGTTGGTCTCTTTGAACTTTCACAAAAAAGAGTTGTGTGTAATTATGCAAAGCAAAAATCTACCAGTAAGCTTACTGCCTTAGAAGAGAGACAGGCACATTTTGAAAACAGTACAGTAAATGTTTCAAACCAAAATTTTGCATGGTTGTAATGCTTCTACATGTGCTTGCCCTCACCTGAAATGATTGAGGCCTTTATGAGTAAACAAAATGATTTAGAGAATAAAGGTATGATTTTGGGAACCGGTACTCTTTTTACGACAAAAACCAAGGCAATACCATTATTTTAAGTGGAAGAACGAGGCCGGAGGCCGAGTTATTCCACGCAAAAATAATGGTGTCGCCAGTTTCAATTCGGAGTACCAGTTCCCAAAATCATACCTTTATTCTCATTCTTAAACAGCTTTATCATTTAAGGTCATCTTTAACCCAATATCGCGATACTTTACGACTTAAATACAACAAGAAAGGACTGCCATAACCCAGTGACAACAAGCGAACAACCCATTGAACGCAACGATCATACGCAACGAGACACAATGAGACGCAAAGTTGGCAGGTGCGCGTACTTCCTGGGTTCAATTGAACCCGGGCATCAGCCAATGAAATTACTTACATTTTCACAGCTGTTTAAGAATTTGTAATAAACCTACTACTGAGTAGTAGGTTTACCTTATCCATGAGTATGAATTCTCAATGTTCATGTAATAAGTTAATTTTGGTTTCAAATTGCATAGTACGTCTACAATAAAGGCTAATATTATGAGATATCTTGGCAACCCAGGCGCGGATCTAGGGAGGGGGCGGAGGGGCCGCGTGGTAATTCTGCAAAATCTTGCAAAATCAGCCCATTTTGGACAAATTTCAGCCTTCAGCCCCCGGTAATTTTGGTGTTTTTCAAATCCTGGATCCGCCCCTGCAACCCATTGAGTGTCTTCTGTGTACTCATGGGAAAACATGCATATTTCCCGGAAAGAGAGTTGCATTTTACACCATTTTTGAATGTATTTCTATATCTGAAAAGTCAAAATTTCCCTCCAAATCATCAAATTTCCCAAGAAGGAGCTTCCTAGACTCCCCAACTTTTCCCACCATGTGTACAATAATATATTATGCTTGTGTAAACACATTTTTGTTCTTCCTATAGGTCTTAGTCTATCATTTCAAATCATTTTGAAGGAATTTTATATTTTGTCAAAAATGAGTGTGTCACTTTAAGCTACCACTTTAAGCTTTTATGCCCTAACCAATTGCATACCTCATTCATCTAACAGAACATGCAACAAATGAACCTTGACTAGGCCAATAAAGTCAATGTTATGATTCCCATAACATTTTTGAAAACCATAATGAGGCAACTTTTTCATTATTCATTATTTTGTAGTATTTCAAATAACAGCCATTTCACTAACCTTCAGCGTGCTCGAATACCATCAATATTGTGTCATAATACCAACCTGCTCAACCTATACTCAATATATAATGTATTATTAATACATTCCACCATTTTCCAAGTATTTATGTTAGATTTATTTACAAATAACGATATCTAAATCTATCTGAATTTAAAAAAAAAGTTGCATCAATGTAAATGTGTCCAATGCAGACGTGATGGTCCAAGGCATAATGGTTATCTTGATCATTCCTTGGTTTAACCAACACAAACATTTTATTTTTCTCCCATTGCCACTGACATGATCACCAAAAAAATGGAATTTGGAAATCACATGTATACGCAAAAACCTACGGCGAAATCCCCTAAGCATGAAAAAATAATACAGTATACTTCGTATGCACGATTTATTTATTGTACCAGAAAACAATCCTGGATTTCAACTTATCCTTCTTAAATCCTTCTATTTACACAAGTAACAAATTATAAAAATAATGATTGGAATGTCCAAATAACCAAAACAGGGAAAACTTTCTCCGAATTTGATATTTTAGAACCATTATTATATATTACGAATTACTTGAAACGAACATTGAATTCTGCTTGCGCGTGCCGTGTTCATAATAGCTCAAATCACCGCATGTGGTAGCATGGACAAGCGTAGTATACGAAAGCACCAGGGGATCGGTGATCAAAATGCTTTAGACGACAGCGTTAGGATGATGTCTTTACGTAAATTAACCCCCTCTGTCAGCCAAAAGTGCAGAACCACACAATGATTATGCAGTGGTAGGTGACGTATAGGATTCAGTCTAGTGATCTACTCTGTCAGGTACATTATCCGGCACCTTTTGCGCGTACTTATGAAGATTCACACGTTCTATTGATAACTACTAGATAGCAAAACGCCAGCGTCAAAGCCTGGACCATTTTCCCGCAGTCAAGGCGTATTATTTCATAGCGTGGTGTACCAATTGATTCATATATTCCCTGATTTCCATAGCGTGGTTTGTTGTACCAATTTATTCATATAATCAGGCATTGGCAATAGAACGATTTGACCGTTTCCAGGCCAACAGGTTACGGCGCATGCGGTACGCGCTTTCGATGGATGGACAGTAAGAATATTATCATTTCAAAAAACTAAGGTTACGGTGGGCGCTATCTCAACCAAGGGCGTACGCATCTAGTGTCTATAAATAAAAATCGTGTGTTAGATCCACTTTAATCGGGTCATTAGGACTGATTTGGCAACTGTTCTTTGATTTGAAGATCGACTAAAATCACAGAAGTAAAAAAAAAAAAGGTAGTGAAAAAAAAAAGATTTGAACCTTGAGTTCTACAAAATACAAAAAATGAACTTTTTGTGATTTCCGCATCTCAAACGCGGGCAGAAAATCATACCGCGGGCCGAAAGAAATAGAAAATCATTAACGCGGGCGGGTTACGGGAAACATAACACCATTGTCAGTAGACTATCTTGCAAAGTTATACTCAGGGGACAGAAACCTATGCGAGTGGTACTTCCTGGTTGTAAAGGGGTGGAAGCACATGTATCAGTGCATATGGTGCGTGGTCGGGTGACCCAGCCAACAGAAGATCGCTTCGGCGGCCAATCAGATGCAAGTGCGTTTTTCCGCAGTAAATACGCCAGAGAACCAGGAAAGGACTCGCTGTCAAAAGGGTTTCTGTCCCAGAGTATAACACTGTGCATGATAAAAGTACAATTGACTTGACAATGCCAACAAAATGTTAATCCTCATACGGGTTGGGACCTCTCGTACAACAGCTGTTTGAAACATGCGTTTGAAAAAAAAACAATGTGCGTGGGCTAAACTCCAACCGGTGCAAGAGCCCATGCTAGTAATATGGAGGTTGCGGGTTCGAGTCAAGAAAGTGCACGTTTTTTCCCAAACACTCATGTGCGCTGCCATCTCCAGGGAAAGATTAAACCCTACACCCGGACCGGGTCGTGTTGCCGACCGACGGGCCCACCAAATGCAACGAGGGACAATCTATTTTTATTTGTAAAGGCCCAGATGCAACGAGAGCAAAGTTTGCGTTTCATTGCATCTCGCCGTTTTTCCCGGCACAGGAAGAAGTAGCGAAGTCAATAACGCCCAGATGCAACGAAAAAACACGCGTTCAGTTTCACGGAAGACGGACCCAGATGCAACGAAAAATAGCGCGTCATTTTCCCCCAACAGGACGCCAGATGTGCCAAGAAAAAAATCGCGCCCATTTTCCGGAAAGACGTCCCAGATGCAACGAGAACATCGCGTGCGAATGCAATTAAAAAAAGGGTGGTAATAAATAATAAAGAAATAAATAATAATGGGATGCGTACTGCAAAATGATCTGCATGAAATTTGTAGTCTATAGTTCGCCAGTCGTGGAGAGGCGCTATTACGCTACATCATAGTGGTGCGTGGCGCATTTTGCTACGTCATGCTCCGGTTTAGGTCTCATGAATGCGTTTTATGCATGAAATTAAAAAAATAGCTTTATCGAAAAATGGTGGCGCTATAACCACTATGGGCATTTACACAGTGTCACCGCCCTGTTGAAAAGCATTGAGCTTCTGCGGCACACCGTCGCAAATGCAGGAAAAGCATCGCATCATTCCAGGGATGACGTCCCAGGTGTGCAACGAGGAAACATCGCGTCATTTTCGGAAGACGGCCCAGGTGAAACGCGAACATTGCGTCATTTCGTAAAGACGACCAAGCAACGAGGAACATCGCGTCTGTTTCCGGTAAGCGGCCCCCCCGACCCAGATGCAATGAGGCGCAAAGCGAGTCATTTGCGCGACAAAAAAAAAGTTGTTGCGGGCCGAGATGCAACGAGAACACATTTTCCGACCGGTACCACGTTTGTTGGCTCGCATGCCTCTGGGCGTCTGTTAGGGTTAAAATTCTTTACCCGGATTCTACCTAGCGAACAAAGTACGTTAAAATGCAAATGCAAAATAAAATCGTATATTGTAGAATATACATTTATTGCTCTCAGCTAGGAAAGCGAGGGACACCTTCGGAAGTAACACCTATAGAGAACATCTATCGCTTCTCTTACTAACCTGCTTGATGGCTCAGTGGCAAGAGCGCCGTGATAGTAATACGGAGGTCGCCGGTTCGAGTCCGGGCCAAGCGCACATTTTTAAAAAAAAAAAAAAAAAAACATCTCCAGGGAAAGATTAATAAACATTAAAAAAATGAGTTATGATATGGGCAGGCTTTAGACGGGATTAGGGGTGCGAGACACTTCGAAAGTGAACTTTTGTGCACAAGTTGACTAACCCCCTTAAAAAGGTCCTTTTTTGACATTTTTAAACATCACCAAAAAGTGGACTTTTCTCAAATGTCTCTAAATGTGGGACCTGGATAGTGAGAACTAATTTAGACTTTGAAGGCATGTATCCTTACTCAAGCCAACTTGAGAATCCCCAGGAGAGGAGAGGAAGAGGAGAGGAGAGGCTGTGGTTGGCATTAGGGAGGGGAATCAGGGCAGAGGGAATGGGGGCTGGGTTGTGTTCCTCTCCGGGGATAGAAAAGAACTAGTCACGACAGGACACTTACATCGGTTAAACTCCTTGTATGGCATGCCAATGTTGATGGTTTGTCATCAATAAGATATTACTTCATGATGCGATCATTGGAGGTTGTGGACGTCAGTGAAGGAGAAGATTTACCTAGGGAAGAAAAATGAGAATTATTCACACACGTACTCTTAATAATAATAACTAGGCGGTCCCGGGTTTCGCGATAACCATGGCTTGTGGATCACCAAGTTTTATTTTCATACACCAACGTTTAACCCCATTTGACCTTCTTTGGCTTTGATGACACTCCTGATGACATTTGATCCACAACCAAGACAAACTCGGTTTCGGACAGTCAAGGCGGACCCCACCCACCAAGTTTCAGGGGAACGTGAGACCTGGTATTCTGAGAAAAATCGAGCGTGTTCAGACAGACAGATCACACAGAACACTGGTTATTAGGTCGGTCTCGATAAAAGACGTGGGTCAGCACAGCACACTGGACTGAAAGGACAGACCACCGGTATTAAATATAGATAAATTAAAAGTTGTAATACAAAAACGTCTGGGCTCAAAGGAATCTACAGCTACTCCACGATGGTACAGACAGCTCCTGGATGACATATCAATCAAATAACACAAAATAAATGTGGAATCTGGCAATGGGGTTACGGATGTCAATATGTAGGTCTACTCAGTAGTAGATTGAAGCTTCTGCATAAGAAGTCGGCTCTGTGTAGAGAGGTAGGTATCTCTATAGTCCACTGAGAATACCATGAGTACATACAATATGTGTTACACCCACTCTATGGAGACTCTGGCGTTCCTTCCCCGGCTCTGTATGTTTCAAAAGGGGTAATCATTACCGAGCTAGCACACGTAAAAGGAGGCCGTGTCACAGATTGCACTTGTTTTATGTGATGACAAAGTGTAGCAGCACTGTAAGTGCGGTTATCTTTGCTCACCTCATAAACCCAAATTTAAGCTTCTGTAGAGGTATAACCTGATTGAAAACATTGTCGTAATGTGTTTATATCCTCCTACTGAGACCACTTTGTATCATTCTCCGCTACCTGCACTTCACCAGTCTGCCCTTTAGTTGCTTACCACTCTGCCCCAGTCCTTCGCATCTTTCTAATATAAATCCCATAGCATCCTCAAGGTGAAGTTCGTAGTACCTCCTTAACCCTTTGAGCCCGAAATGCCGATGAGCAGCATTTTCCCGAAAAAGGCTCTCTGACCGGAAATGCGCTGCAAAGAGGATTCCGGCCATATATGCCATTTTCAATAATTTTAAGCTAACCAGAGAGGGGTCGGTCTGTACAAGCAAACTATATACCATATTTAATCCTGTAAAATGTGAAAAGCACTTTGGTTACCTTTTAAAAAGCAATACAAGCATGTTCTCAGTTGACCCCTGTATTACAGCTTATCCCTCCTGAATTCTGCCCACACTTTCACGAGGAAAACCCACTAAATTGTGGGAATAACCTTCATAGAAGACAAATCCACTAGGAAATGAAACTCACTCTCCACAGTACCAGAATGCTCCAGATAACAAACCAATTACAAGACGACCGGGTATAGTTCCCACCTTTTTTTTAAGCTGAAAAAGCCTTGAAATTTGGGAGTGGAGTAATGCATGGAATCATGTCCGAAGCTGGAGTAAAAACTGGTCTTGGTTACTGTACACAAAACCATACAACAAACCACTTATGGCTTCCAAATTTGGAAACTGTTGAAAATTCAAAGTTTTCCCATGTAGTACATAGCAGTGATTTAGATAGTACTTAGCCAAAAGAAAACCCAAAATAGTCACAGGGAATTGAAACAATTGCCAATGATATAATAATAATAATTATTGAATTACACTTACAACAGTGGCACTCGCCTTCTTGGCGAGTGCATCCAACAAATACACGAGAAAACATACAAAACATATACAGAGTGAGTGGTATTAAATGATAGTAGTGGTATGTGAATTTTTTTCTACTGAATTAAAAAAAACTTTATAGGTTCAAGACGTCAATAAAAAGATGAATATAATGCAAAATGGAGATTTGGGTATGAAAAAGGATTATCATTGCAGGTCAAGGTTAAAATGATTTTTTTGAAGAAATTAGGTTGCCAAATTTTACAGTAATGTGCAGGCAATTACATGGGTATAGGGTAATAAACAATCTTAGGATATCTGAAATTTCCCAAAACCTTAGGGGTGGGATTTTATGCGAGCAGGGCACTATAACAAGGGTAGTATGACAATTATAATTTTTTCTGTCTGATAGAGAGAGCTCTGAAGCAAAAAATGTTCATGGACATAAAAGTCTGGCCCTTTGTTAACATCTAAACTCTTGGCCTTATATTAGGACTGTGCAGACGATAGCGTACTTGTACGTTTACGTACAAGACGTCCATAGTCAACCAAATTATAATAAGACAAAAGGATTTTACAGAATCCTCGGGATTCCAGTTTGAGATTTGGAAGGATACAAATTTCAAGAATGAGCAACACCAACATATACAACAAATTCTAGTGTCAACATTTGATCTCATGTTCGAAATTTAAGTAGTGAAAAAATAATGTCATTACGAGTCATATCAATTCGTAATTAATATCTTTATTTGAACCAAGATATCAAAATTCCGCACCAACAATTTTGTTGATAAGCTTACAACTCTATGTAGTGAAGAGTACAGCTTCAGAACGGTAAAAATAAACGTCCCAGGGTGAAAGTAAAAACTAATGTATGCTTAAACAAGTTGCATGGCATGTGGGAAATATGAGGTATGTACGCCTTGGACGTATAGTACTTGTACGTTCTTCTTTCTCGGGACACTGTTAGAGGTGTTGCTCTCATGTAATTGCAGTCAGTGTCAATAGGGTGTAGGATGTTTAGTTCAAAACAATGTTCTGTTCCCACCCATCTTGTATGGATCTTAGCTACATCCAAAATATGGCATCTCTGTAACGTGTTTCAGGTTTGAGTCTCAAAATGACCAAAATAAACATTAAGGAATTCCTGAATCTAAAAATCGTAAATTTAAATTTCAGAACAATGGGACAGTCTGGGTGATATAAAAAATATGGATTTTAGTAAATTGCAACGGTTAACCACTAAAGAACGTATATGGCCGTCTTTTTCTAATTGTGCCGTTATTAATAAAAGTACATGCTTACCGACTAGTCTCTATATCTTATCAGTTATTACCATATACTAAAGCATGTGTGGTATCGAAATAGTGTCACGGTGTTTAGCAAGAGCACCGCGGGAGGTAGGTAACGTATCTGTCGCGGTGGTATGAACGTAAACATGGGGATTTCTTTCATTACCAGGCCTGGAAATGTTACCTTCAAAACCAAGTTTTGCAAAACATGTATAATATAACATTTGACACGTGCTTGATTTATCGATAATATGGAAACATTCTTCTAACGTTATTTCTGGCAATTGTACACTTAGAACTATGGTAACGTATCTGTCTGTGATATTGGCGACACGTCTCAGAGAACTCTTACGAAAACGGTAATTAATCCAATATTATCATGTTGTGAACTTAATTGGGGCATACGAGAGGCTGATAAACATTGTAATGTGACCTGTGATATTTGCGCTCTTGTTTAACGAGCAAGGGACACATTTTAAAGAATGGATTTGGGCTGGCCGAATGGCGAAAAACAAGATTTATGCAATATCAGCCTTATGCTTGATACTTTCTTGGCCGGGGTACAAATTTGTCCCAGATCATTTGAAAGCAAACTCTTAAGGTAATTTAAATTAATAAGCATTCATTATTAACGAGCAACACAGGCTTTAAACAGGTGTATGACTAGTGAGCGACACAAAAAATCGTTTTACTCTTTATCGGAGAATGGCCCAAGTTCATCTAGGTATAAAGAGAACATCTTGGGAATTCTTAGGCAGATTTTTTCTTGAAACTTATTATCATAGTTTCGGGGGGCACCACGTATTTGGAAAGCCCTTACGAGATTAAGGACCACAGGTATATTTCTGTTCATGCATTTTAGCAAGTGAAAACAACAAACAACTGCTAAAGCTTACAGGCTATCAACCTAAACTCATACTTCTAAGCAAAAATTAATAGCGGTCATCAGGATTATTTTTGTGCATTAGGAAGTAGGAATTTTTCAGGAGATGTCTGATTTCCCTCGATTGGTTTTAAAAAAGTTTGCTGAAAAATCAGTCGATCAAATAATCGGAAAAGTGGAGGAAATGCAACAACTGATAAACATAAAGTGTGTTGTGTACTTGCTACGCAACAGTGAAGATGGGCAGCTTGGGCAACAAGGTCAATACACGGTGGGGCATGAAGAAAATTGTTATATGTCTTGGGCTATTCATAAATACACGCGATTCGATTCTCTTTTCAATGTATGGTGTACCACTTTCATGGGATAAATTATATAAGATGTTCTTTTATTATGTAGCAGTGGCAGTGCCAGAATTGAGGGATGCAGTGGAAAAGATATGTGGGGGATCGGGATCATGATTTTTTGTCCTATTTTGTTCCAAAAGTGGTTATTGTACTGTGGGGAATACTGGAAATAACATTGTCTAAAATTTTAACTAACTAGTTTAACAGGTAGAAAGTGTGGAATAAGATTAAGAGGCTGACTCAGAGATTCTCGGGAGGCGCCCTCAATTTTCAAACAAATTGTGTTTTTGGCATATACAACAATGCTTTCCATATAAAATCACTGTGTGAAATTAAAAAAAAAAAAAAAAAAAAAAAAAAAAAAAAACGTGGGTACTCGACCCAAATTGGGTACAGGTTGCGTCTCCGCGAGTAAAAAAACGACCATGTTATAGTTGACCAAATTGTTAAAAAATCTTGACCATTCATAGTGGGTTCGAAATTCGACCCACTTCTATAGTTGGCTTGAATTTCGCACCATTTCAAGTAATTTAGCAAAATCGGCCATTCATAGTAATTTTCCGAACTGGAAAATTCATAAAAAATCCACCACTTCTTTCATTGTGGATTTTTACTGAATCAGAAAAATGGACCCACTTTCATAGTAAAGTTGCGACCAAAAAATTGAAAAAAATGGACCCATTTAAAGAGAGCAATGACCCCCTAAAAAAATGACCCATCAATATTATAGTAAGCATGGTGGGAAAAACGACCATTGTTATAGTAAGGGATGAAATTGTGACCCATATCGGCGGCACATTTACCTACATTTCCACTGAGGACCCTCCCTCCCCGGGGAACAAATCACAAACTTGTTAAAAATTCCGGATCCGGAAATTGTTATAAACGGGATCTAGCCACTGTTGTACTGGACATAATGTTTACTGCAATGAAAACGAAAAATACGATTCATCTCTACACTTTGGAAGGTTGACACCTTTTAGGTGGTATCTTATGTTCGAGTAACTATTTTTACTATACACCAAAAAATATATATTTCGAAATCTCTGAGACAGACTTTAATAAATATCAAAGCCATGGGTCTAAAGTTCGATTTATTTGGGTTTCATTATACGTCATGTGAGGTATACAACAATCGTATGATGAATAGCTGCCGCTGTGGGTGATTAATCTGTGTGCGGCATGTGTAAGAAAACGATTTTTTGTAGGATTACGCAAGTTGTCTTTCCGAATCAGTAGCTCTTGCACTCTCAAAAATTATTCAATCAGTGCTGGGAGTAAAGCGGGTGGTGAGTAAAAGGTGAGTCAAGATGTCATCCAGGGTTCGTACACCTATAGTAGATTGTGCAATATTTTGTGGGAATGGTGCACTTGGTGCTAAAAGCATGAAATTTGGGCACATATCTAAGGCATGTATAAGAAAGATTTTTCGCATAGGGGGAATGGGTCCCGGATCAAAATGGCAGCCCATTTTAAAAATGGCTGCATACTTGTTATTTATCCTCTAGATCTGAGATTGAGTTGATAAATCAGTCCTTTTAGGCATCAACTTGGAATTTGATGAACATTGGATGTTTAAAAAGATTTCAATAATCAAATAGCATTCCAGGTTTATCCATGGCAGTAATTAATAGCAATTTCCAAAATGGGCCGCCAAAAAGCTAATTGACATATTTGCCTGAAATAAAGATATAGGAAAGTCTCTTTTTCCCCTCACAATCAATAAAAGTGAAAACAAGTTTTTATTGAGCATTTCAAATTGGTTGCAATACAACAGTGTGGCCATTTTTAAGAGGCGCCATTAATTACCTTGAAGCATGGTAAACTGGTCACTTTGGTATAGCGTCACAAAGTCTTCACAAAGTGTTGCCTTACGAATAGGTTTAATTAAAAAGACACTATAGGTTATTCTGATTTAACAGTGGTTTTCACTTATAACAGAGCTACGACTTGATGGTATGAATTGGTTTACCGTGTAGAGTTAATGTTTTCATCATCCATTGACCTTATGTTGAAGAACAGAGGTATTTTGTAATACACAATAAAACTCAACAAAGCAAACCCTACAAAAGTGCTTGCCACGATTCTTCAAAGCATGTTTTTTAATGAGTGTGATCCATGTTGATCCAAATTGAGGGCAACATTCTTGCTACAACCAGTCTTAAGCTAAATGTCAGAATATGGCATTTAGCATACGTTTTACTACCTGCGTACAAAAAAATAAACTAGACGCGCTTGTGGTCTTGATGTATAATCATGTGCTCTCCCTCCAATGAAGGCAGCACTCATGGAACATATCAAGAGAGCCAACTATCAAGTTGTGTACTGTGGGCACAAAAATGATGATGTGATCTCTGAGCTTACAGTCCAAGTGAATGAGGAGGACTAGAAAGAAAAGAGTATGGAAAATATTTTGGACAAACCCTTACAGAAGTTAGAAAAGTATGGCCAAAAAAACCTCCAAGTTGTGGTTGCAAGGAGGCCTGAGTGACAGGAAAAAGTTTGAAGGGCTTCGTCAGTGCAGCCGTTATGCAGACCTGATAATTTGAACATCAAAGAGTCTGCTCCTGATATAGATGTGCACTTCTTTGTTTACCTTAGATGCTAACGGCAATTCTCTTGTTAAGGATATAACAAACACCATCTAGACCTTGATAACATGCTCCATCACTCGTCGTCAAACTCTAGAGTTAACAGACAAGGCTCACAGTATGCAAGAAGTACAAGGATCAGTGTATTTTAATATAAAAACTTTCTTCTGATAAAGCCAAGATGGAAGTACCAACATTGCTTTTCAATGAGTAGTAATTTAAACTTCTCTAGAGTGAACACTACACTACTCACCATTTGAATTGTCCAAGAGATATGCTAACAGTTTTTGCAGATTTCACAAAAAGATCCAAAACGCTGCATAACAGTATAATAATACTTACTACGGCCAGTCTCTTAAAACTATGTCTAGATGATCTGTGACCAGTTAAAAATTTCCTGCGCGGATCGATGTATTCTCAAGCTCTCAAGTGTGATCCTCATCTGTGAGCACGCAGATGAAGAAATCTGCTCGGACACACCATCATCTAAATTATCGCCCCAATATCCTTCTTGGAAAGGTGATTGAAAGATTAGTAAAATCAGTTGCATGACTTATCTCAGCGATAATGAGCTCCATGTTCTGATGCAGTCAGCATGCCGTCAATTTTCACCAGTGCAGCAGTTCGACTGCATGTTACAGGCGCAGAATGATATCTTGATTGGTTTTGACAAACAAACGATGGCTGTATTGTGGCTGTATTAGTGTTATTAGATTTCAGTGCCACTTTTGACACTAATGACCAAAACAAGCCTTAACCGGATGAAGGGACTATGAAATAACTGGAAACGAAAAGCATTAAGGTGGTTCGTTTGCAACTATATGAACCGAACTCAATCTAGATCGCATCAGAATTGCTTCATCGACCTGTGGCAGGGACCGTACGCAGGGGATTTTTTATGGGGGTGCGGGTCTTCGAAAAAGTGGACCTAAGCCCCAAAATGCGTCCTTTTTTGGACGTTTTTTGAATATCTTTTTTCACCAAACTATGGATTTTTTCTTCATAAAAAATCCGCAAAAAGTTGAAACCTTTTGTGGAATGGGGGCGGCTCGACTGCCTGTGTGGTAGGATTCGGAAGCTACACAGGGTCGTTACTGTCCCACTACCGGATATCATTACTGCCCATGATGTTCAATCTGTTTTTTACACCCAATGGACACTTTCTAAGTGTCTTTCCACCATTGGGATTGTAATGCAGTCAAAAATAAAATGAATCATGCATTGCAGTAATCAGATCCTGATGTAAATCCAAAAGTATATGATTAAAAGAAGACAGAATCTCGGCTTGCGACTATCATTCTTACAGATCGACTAGTAACTCTCAGTCTCGCGGCGCAATTCATTTTTTTCATCCACAAGATGAAGCACGGAACCTTGGTGCCCTCTTAGGATCATCACTATAAGAAAAGAACAATCATGTTAAAAACTTATGCAAGGCTGCTTGGCACTCGATAAGGAAATTGGGTATTTTGACAGTACCTTGATGAAAATGCACCATTGGATTGGTCCAGACTTTGTTACATCAAGGCTGGTGGATCCTGCAACTCCTTGCCCTATGGTCTCCCAGAAAGAGGAAGTGACCAAGGTTCAGTGAGTTTACAAAATGCAGTATGCTGTTTTTTCCTTAAAAAAATAATTGTCAAGAAAATAACATATCTACCAACTGCATTGGCTCCAAATTAACAGAGCTCACTAATCTGATATGTGAACTTTATTCTTTGTGTTCTATCTTATCTCCACTCCGGCTGTTTAGGATAGTTGTTTTCACCAAATTAGGTAGAGGTTGGGACATCTGAATTCAGGAAAGATCAAGACTTTCACCAATGTCCACATAGGGTACATACATACAGATCTCACAGCTGATGATCCAGATGTATCCCATATGTTCTTAGTATGGGAAGATGGTTTTGACTTTCTCTTATACCTATTGGTGACGTGGCCTTAGTTTGAAATGTCTACTTAAATAAAATTATTCACTTAAGTGATTTAGTTAGGGTAATGATGTACATCATAGTTGTTTTCAAATAGAAGTTTATCTATGAATTTGTAGTGGTCGTTTCGTTGGATAAATGATATGTTATTATTAATGATATTATTACTCCCTATGTGAGTGCCTAGAGGCCTCTAAAGTATGCACTTATATCAAGATTGTTATTCTATATTAATAATATGAACTAGCACAAAACTTATGAAGTTTGTTATATACAGGCAATACAGAAAGAACATGAAGGATAAAATCAATTTTATTAAGTTACCTGAATGATATTCACGCTTTTGACTAATAATATTGTTTGCTGTAGACTTTTACGGCCAAAATTAGATGATTGCTCTGTGTGTCAATCTTAAAATGAGTTTCACATGTTTAGAAAGCTTAAACAAAAAAACAAAAAAACTAAAAAATTACACCAAAAAGGTGCTTTCTCAACATGAAGTAGCAGATTTTGTAACGCCCTTATTCAAGACATATGATACTCTTTGGGGTACGAACAGAGTAATCAGCGTATATTAATATAACATCAATGTGGCTTTACAACAAAGAGTCAATGTGTTGGCATTAACATTTAGCAATACATTTCTGGCATTATAAAACCTAATTGCGATAATAATAATAATAAGGGAAAGATCGTAACCACAACACGGGACTCAGGTGCATAGGATTTATGTAAAACATTGCTAAAGAGAATAATTGCCTGCCATTTTTGTCATGGGTAAACAGCCCTTCCACGGGTATACCTGTACCTGTGCAATAGTGTATGCTGGTATCATTAGACCATCCAAACATGAAAGGGCCTCTCCCATGTTGGAAATGTTCACAATCTTTTGTTATCAACAAAATAACAAAAGCCTCTTAATATGTTTTGAGTTATTCAGTCTGCCAAAGCAAAGATAAAAAAAGCAATGGTGAACTATTTTTAATGTCCTGCACTGTATTTATTGCCTATTTACAGGTTGCATTTGGCATGCTGTGTAACAGAAATGTCTGCATTTAGTACATCAACAAATGGTATGATTTCCTATACAGGTTTTATTTTTTGCATTGAAAACGGAAAAAAATAAAAATATTTGCCTTTGGTAGAAAAAAACTGCATATTCATTCGATGAAAAAAAAAATCGGTTCGTCAAAAAGAAGGGGAAATTGGCAGCCATTTGGAAAAGGAATGCCGTTTGGAAAATGCACCAATTTTTTACAAATTTTACCAATGGAATAAAATTTCTATTTTAGAGTATTGCTCTTGGGCTACAAATCATGTGTTGGTAGCCCAAAAAAACAAACAAATATAAAACACATTTAGTCAATCAAAAGAGCTAAAATACCTAAAATGGCAGCCATTTTGGAACCTGGCTTGCCATTTTTGTGACACGAAAAATCTGCGATGCCCCTATAGCAAAAAATCCTTCTTTTATAGAACATGCCGAAAACTGTGTGCTAATTTCTTTGCTTTTATCACCAATGCACAATTCCATGCACATATCTACTCTACTACCAGGCTCTTCCAAAATTCAAAGACTTTCAAGGACTTTCAAGGATCTAATGTAGGCTAATTTCAAGACCTAAGGTTGTACGGATTTTCCTGTATTCCATAACAAAAATGAAGCAAAATAGGACGGACGTTTTCACACAAAAATACAGAAAATGTCGCGTCATTGAACTACATTTAACCTCATTCAAATTGTAAGATTGTTATAGTTATGTGGTAACACTGCCGTCTGACAGCCCCTTTAAGAAAGTCGAAACTAAGTCCATATGGAGGATTATAATAAAATAAGAATGGTCAAATTTTAAAGGATCATAGATTGAAAACTGAGCCATCTATATACCAAACTGCATTCCTGAAAAAAATATGGACGGAGTCTCCCAACAGCTTATTCGGATAGTGTCCCCTTGGAGGAACTGTCAGTGTATGAACCACAGTCCATAGGAAAATATTGTTTAGCTTTGTAGTACATTAAAAAATGAACTTAAAGTCAACGTAATGGCTCATAACTTGAAACCCACGAGCTACTACAAAACATATGAAGCTTGCATCATGAGATAGAGATGAGCTGTTTAAAATACAGCTTGTCTTAGAAAAAAAGGGACAGAAGCTCCGCCGTTTCTGACAGCCACTTTAAGGAACTGTCAGTAGGAACTAAGGCCAGATAAAGTAATCCCCAATTTTGGGGATTACTTTATCAATGGATAAGGACTTTTTATTGCAACAGGAATAGTTATGTAATATCATAATGGAATTCTTTCAAATCAATTTCTAGTCTCGCCGGTTATTTGTCAAGGTTGCCCATTTCACCGCTTTTGGTTTTATGCACAATTGAGGTGGTGGTGTTAGCGATCCATGATTCGTCAAAATCAACAGATTCGTGGTATTAAAATTGGAAATATTGAGAAGAAAGTTAGTCTGTTGCTGATGATACTACCTGTTTTCTACAAGGTGACATGGAGTCGTTTTAAGGTTTGTTTAATTCTCTAAGTGATTTTGTTATGCCCGGTTTTCTGGCTGCAAAGTTAATATGTCCAAGTCTGAGGCTATTCATATTGGTAGTATGAATGAAAGGAAGTAGTAAGTTTAAAACCGTTTGATCTGATGGACTTTGCTGATGGAAAGAAAATACCTTAAAAAGTCTCGGGTTATTAATTTCTCATTGAAAACTAAAGCTCTTTTTATGCTTAATTTCACCCCAAACTTAATCAAATTCAGCAAACTTTAAATTGCTGGTTCTCGAAAAACTGTCCTTTAATTGGTAAAATCATCCGTCATTAAAAGTCTACCGGGTTGCCCCAGATTCTCTATTGTTGTCAGTCTTTGTCTTCCTATTCCAAAAGGTACTTCAAGCAATGAATAGCATGTTTTCAAATTATTTGGAAAGGTGGGTAATGATCGATGGTTAAGAGGAGAAATTTCCTTTGCAATGACTACATGGAAGGAGGAGCTAAGTATGGTTGAATTCTTGCTGTTCTCAGGCAAGAAATTGGTCTGGGCAAGGCACTGGTTGACCCTGATTATGTTTCTGCATTGGAAGGCTATTGAGGTTAATTGTCCTTTCAAAGTTTCACCAGGATATTACAATTCTTTGGAAAACTTGGCCCCAACTTGTGTTCTCAATTGTTTGAAAAAACTCCCAGCTTGCTGGAGACCATACAAATTTGGTATGTATATAGAGACAAAAATAAGGAGGAATTTGGATATGAATTATTTTTCTTCGGATTCTATCTGGTTTAATAAGAATATTAGAATTAAAACTAAGCAATTCTTTTATTATGCTGATGGGGAAGGAGATTGCAATTATGGAGGATATCATATCTGATTGGAGAGAGGTTTTTATAACTTTTGTGTCAAAACTTTTGAGGATTTAGTGATATTGGAGATGATATCTATATTAAAGAATAGGCGCAAACTAATTCTATCATGAAATGGTATTCCAAGATGATTGGTTTTATTAATCCTAAAGCAAATTGTTGAGGGAATATTTTTGCAAAGATGTTTAATAGTTTTTTGAAAGAGCCTTAAGTCTCTAGGCTTCTTATAGTATATATTTAAAGGTTCTCGTAGCCAGGAGTGGACACTGAAATTGTTATTGCGTACGAAAAATTTGCGTATGTGGAGGGTGATATGATGGGTCACTCATCTCCTGATGGTAACTTCAGTGCACCATTGGAAACACAGCTGACGATCTTTTATTTCAAAATTTTTTTTCATAGGGCATTTGCACAAACAAATTCCTTCATAAAATTGCTAGAGTAGTTTCTTCAAATTGTTTTTTCTGTATGTAATCATTCAGTTTGAATCCCTTATTCATTTATTTGTGAAGTGTGACATTTTTCCTTCCATTGTGGGATAATTTATATAGCTTTATTACAGTAAAATTGGTTGAAAGGCTTGCATTTTCCAATTTCAAAAAAAAATGTTTGGGCTAGATATGAAGATACTACTCAGCATGCCACCGGTATTAATTACCTCAGTCTCATCGTAAATTTTAGATTCACAGATGTAAGTTAAAACGAGAGCATCAATGATGCTGAGGCTTCTAGGGTTCTGTTATTGTTTATTACTATGCCACTTCTTCATACTTTCATTAGGTCGTTGGGTCATTTTTATGGGAAAAGTTTTGAAAGAGTTGGGGTGCAGGGGGTGATCCTCCAAGGGGAAAAAATGGTTATGGACTTGAAACTTTGGGGTATAGTAGGGTTGATTGTTTTATGGTCATGATGAGGCCATTGGGGTCATCAAGGTCAAGAAGTTAGATGGTGATGCACTGGTTGTGAAGGATATGATATTAGGGTGGTACTGATGATGCGAAAATCTTAGTGGGGTTGTAAATGCAGTGTTGTGGAGACGAAGCTTGACGAATGGTTCAGTTGTTGATGCTGAAATAGAACAGTAATAGACAATGTTTGTAAACATGTTAGGGCCTGGGATCTTGAAATAGGTCGGCCCCTGACTGTTACACAACTGGGCCATTTGTATCTGTTAAGAGTTTTAATACTATTGCCAGAATTTTAGTTTTAAAGTGACATTTCTGCGGAACAAGATGAAAATGTCAGGATTTGTGCAGACTGTGTCTAGACTAACATACTAAAAAGTCCCCTAAAATCCTCTTGGTGTTTTTCAGAAATATAGGGGCAAAAAGTGGTGTCACAGGGGTAAAATTACAAAAATATTAGAATTGTCATTAAATGTGTTCCAAACTTTGTGATGTCCCAAGGATCAATAAAAGGTATAGTTTGCCCATCTACAACCTGTAGTTTAAGTACTACAGACCTAAAATATTCCAAGTCATACTGGGGTAAAATTTCAAAATGATTCCAATTTCATGAAACCAGATTCAAATTGCTCGTAGAGTCGTATTTAAAAACAGGAAGAAATTTCATTCAAAATCACCTACTGGATTCAATATGGACATATAAGAGCAAGCAGAAAGGAGTGACCCCCATAGAGCCAGTAGAACCCATCAACTTGGCCTGTAATTTTGCAAGATAAGACCATTCACTGTTTAAAGATTTCTTTGGTGTTCATGTACACAATAGATGTAAAGAATTTGACAAATCTTTCAGAAGAATAATGACCATTTGAAAATTTAACCCCAGGATGACCTTGAGCCTTTTTACCTATAGTTTATTACACTACAAGCCATGAGATAGGGCAAACTATACTTTTTTTTTAATTCTTGGGACATGACAAAAAATGTTGACACACATTTAAGGAACATTGAAATATTCGTAATTTTACCCCTGTACAAACTTGCCCCTTTTTCTGAAAATGCACAAAGGAGGATTTTGGGGACTTTTAGTAAATTATTCTAGACACATTTAGGCACCAATTCTGACATTTTCAGCTTTTCCCAGAAATTTCACCTTCCATGTGTATTTTATAATACTTTGGCCTATATGGGCCATATACGATTCGCAGGCAATGGATTTGCAGGCAACAAAAGAAAGTGACGTACGATGTTAACTGATCTATATTTTGTAGGTTTTGAAGTCATCAGGGGTCATTCAAGGTCAAAAAACTGCAAAAATTGAAGGTTATTCGTTCTTTGAACCAGTTTTGCCATTTGTGTATCGAACTGGAAATGGAATGAAATGATTTTTAATGAAATTGGGTCAAAGTTCACATAGGGGTCATCAAGGTCAATCTGTGTATATCCCACACATTAAGTTCATGGTCAGTGGTTTTTTTGAGTAACTTTGGTAAACTAAGCTTTTTCCGTATTTCAAAATCACAGTATTTTTTGGAACCAAGAAATGACTGAACAAGGTTAAAATGTAAAAGGATAAACTTTCAAAAGCTCCAAAACTTGACAAAACGAAAGCTACCTATGTACATTATGGACTGCATATGGATAGAGCTCTTTAAAATACACTTTTCCTGAAAAAAATGGGCAGAGCTCCGCCGTCCGACAGCCCCCATTTAAGGACACTGTCGTATTAGGAAGAAACTAAGTCCGTCTGAATTTTTTTAGAGTATATTACATGAAAAAGGAGGAAAGTCTTAAATTTGGGAGGATCATATTTAAAAGCTGACCCATCCACATACAACTGCATCATGAGAGAGCTCTTTGAATAAACTCTCCTAAAAAGTGGTAATTTCTGCATCTGACCGTCCCCATTAGGAGGACAAACTGCCAGTATGACACAGTCCCCATGGAGAATATTGTTCAGTAGCAGTGGCACATAAAAACTTTAAGTCTAAAATTTAAAGGCGTGTGTCATAACTTGAAAACTAAGCTACCCTATGCACGTATTAATGCATCATGAGGAGAGCTCTTTAAAAATAAGCTTTTCAGAAAAATGGACAGAGCTCCAGCCGTCTGACAGCACCATTTAAGGAGCTGTCAGTAGGAACATATTGCGTCCATGGAGAGTATTTTTTTAAGTACATGAAAAGTATCAGGCCTAACCTTTATCTAGAGCTGAAAACTGCATAAACAACCGCTATAAACAAGCATTGTTGTTGGTATATCCATGTGACCGTTGCCGTTAAGTAGTTAACTAAATAGACCTACCATCAGATGACCTTTTAGCCTACAGCAGTTTGAAATGGTTAATCAAAAAACTAATGGGGTAAACCATCCGAAAGTCGGGAGAAAAATTATGTCGGAAACAGTGTAACAGCATTTATCAATGAAAATCTTTCAAATCTATGTTTTTTAATTCCTCTGAAAAGATTAGTGTAGAAACCGAGAACTCTCTCCTAATATATTGTTATACCGATTAAAGATTTAAAATTTCAAAATTTTTTATTTTTTTTATTTTTTGCAGTTGTTTTTTTTTTGTTCTGCATATTTTTTTTTTTGGGGGGCGGGGGGGGGGGGGGGGTTATCATCGCCGTTTTTAACAGCCAAAAGCTGCCAGACAGTAGCAGATTGATTTTGATAGGTAGGAAACCACTAAAACGGCGATTTTTTATAGTAAGTTAGGAACAACATTCACACTCTGTGTACATAAATTAATAAATTGATTGCTTGCAGTTTTGATTAGTTTTCACTTGTGTGACCATCAGTTGGAACGTTTTAATTCAAGTTTGGACTTCTTTGTGATATAATTTTAATCGGTATAGAAATCGGTACACAATGAGAATTGTGCCGATACCGATCAGATACCGCTAAGGTCATAATCGTCCCGATTTAAAGAATACCGTTGTATCGGTTATTCTCTGAAAAAGAGATTGCCACTCTTTCCTTAATGTTAGTTTTATTTTCTTCACTTAATACAAAACATCGGAGATTTGCTTTAGCAGAACGGGAGGGAATCCGGTTGTATGGGCGAGTTTGTTTGGGCCGGCCGAGTAAAGACACTATCAGTGTTGCTTTAAATCAGCAAATCGGAAAAAATCATCAAAAATCGATTTTTGCATGTATGTAACAAGTACAGGTATCCTAACATACCACTGCAAATGATAAGACCAGAGCAACCTAAGAAGGACAGAATCGGAGGATTTTTAGTCATTATTGTCCGAACGGGACACTCACTACAAACACGCGTAATGAAAGGAGAATGTATCTGGGAACAATACCGTTTCTTCATTTTCTGTTTTTCCAATTCTACAGCTGGAAAAGGTAACTTATGAGAATTCTACGACTTATCCTTCACTGTGAAGCTATTCCATGCAAAATTTCAATATTTTTCAAATTACTGTAAGTGGCTTATTCGGGGGAGCGTTAAAACAGCTTCACGGGCCCGCTGCACCAAATGTAAAAAAACACATCCGCAAGAACTATGTTCACGACCACTGTTGCCGATTCCGTCAACTCTTTACGCTGTCTGCTCATCCACTATATTTAAGTGTTTCTAGTGGGTTGGATGACATAGAAAATGAGGGTGGACAAACAGAAGGTATGTAACTCAGCACTTGAAAGAAATATTAAAGATTTCTTTAATTCTGCTGTTCACAGGGTAATGAGAAAATAGAGCTTTCTTCTGGTACCGAAATTTCAACCACTTCCGTTAAAATCCGGGCTTCTGGCGACGAGGCTATTAGCGATCGAGCCATGGACCTTTAAAGTCACTAGAAATCATTATTTCTTTCCGGTGCCGTTGGTTGCCATAATATCGCCAGGTGTATTTTCCGAACAAATCGAAAGGTATTGTTTTTCTAATCGACAGGGACGTTTACTGTTACAATGAGTCGGTAACGGGTTTTCGTACTTTCTAATACAGAATTTGAATACCGTCAGGATTAATTACGTATGCAGCGAGGGGATCACTGTTCGTTTACCATAATTTACGGAATTAGGGGAGATCGCATTCAAATACTTAACCCGTCCTCTTCTTCATAACAAAATAGTAATAACGATGACGACAAAAGCCTGGGGAAACAGCCTTTGAGAGTGTTGCCCTTGTACATGCGGATAGAAATACAGGGCTAAGGCGATGTTCAATTCAAATTGATGCCGATATAATTAATGCTTTAAATGGCTCAGGTAAAGCTACAATCTTGTTCATAAGTCCTTGGAACACCTGTTAAATATTGCAGCTATGAAGGAGATGAATAGGTTGAAACGCATTGTAACTATAACTTTTCTTTCCCCCTCCCCTCCCCCCCAATCAGTGTTGAAAATAATATGGTGCGAGATGGCAAGTGTGTCGTGCTCATGAACATTGAAATATGGGGGGCGGGAACCAAATCTACACAAAGTGTTGTTCCAACAATTTTGAACAAGATTTGTATCCGAACGGTCAAAAAATTATGTACAGATTTTACAAAAACGCTCATAAATCATAAAACAGTTAGTAAGAAAAATATTTTTCAGGAGAAGAAGCTGGTATCATCCCCTCAAATGATACTATACCAGTTTTGTAAATAGAATCATATTCCTGGGCATTACATGCATTGATTCAGTTGATTTTTAAAAAAACTCATCAATTTTTAAACAGGAAACTTTATTTAACAAAAATGTTACACTCAAAAAAAATAGCATTATAATAGACTTCAGCACATATATACTCACACCTACACGCACCGACGCCACCGACACACATGTGCGTGTTGGATATATTTGTGCGCACCTGTGTGAGAGGGGGATATGCCGCAAAGTATGAACAAAAGACTAGAAATTATAATACGAGCCAAAGGAGAAAGGATCAAGTACTGAAACGTGATCATCAACTGTAGGTAAGATAAACTTCATTCTATAACTTGCCATACGACATCGTTTTTGCTTTTATACATGACATCGCATTTTTGTTGGTATGGAAAAAGGAAACAGGTGTGTGATGGGGTGTGGGGGTAGGTATGTATTAGAGAGCTCACGGTGTTCTATCAGACCTCAGAGACGAAAATATTGCGACAAGCAATACGAATGTAAACGTGATAAATGGATTGAGAAAAAAGAATGTAGCTTAAATTATTAACGGAGTGATTTGGTTGAACAAAAAAAAAAATACACCTCACTAATATGGATTCGAAATTAAGAACTTCAATTGAAGACATTGGTTACAAGCCAATGGGGATTTGACACTACACTAGAACGTTGATATGTGTTTTGGTTGTAAAATTAAGGCCATATTAAAAGGGCTATCATCAGAGATGCTTCTGGGGTAACACCGGTCTACCAAGGAAAGAATTAAAAAAAATATATATATATTCTTTTTTTCTTCGTAGACCGATGAAATTGCATCTATTTCGAAGTCTATTTGAAAATCTTCGAGTTAATTACTCTCTATTAGTAGTGTTTTGTAACCGTTTGTTGCCGAAAGTTTAGCAATATAGAGCTGAATTAGTCATTTAAAACTGACGTTGAGATGACAGAATCGGGCAAGAGGAGAATGCATAAGATCTTTTGATGTCTCATTTCATCGAGGTGATACTCTGGTCTAGTGGTAGTTACTCTCGTCTATAATCCATTGTTTATGGGTTAGAATCCACTTCCCATCATGAAAAATGTACGGTTTTTTTACTCTTTGTCTTGAGATAAATGATATATATATATATAATATCTATATTAGATATATATATAATACTGGCGAAATTTGAACTTTTTCTTAAATCAGACTCTATTGGATGTTAGTGTGGTGGGGCGATGTACGGTTCTTGATAGGGTCACCCACCCTTTAAGGCAGTGCCATATAGAAAAGCGCAGCTCCTAATGACAAGAGCGTTAAGGATGTAAATCGGCACTAATATTTTCAAGGGAGGCGCGGGGTTATCCATCCAAAACTATATTGCCAAAATGGATTTATAAAACAAATTCTGAAAACAACGTGGCGATGGGGAGATTTTTTTGTTGTGGTTTAAGATCTTGAACTATTTTACTACTATGTCTTACAGCATTTTTCTGTTTCGTAAGGCCGAAGCCCTTCACTCCTCAGAGAGGACCAAATGCAAAATGATATAAAATTCTCATTTATTTCTTATCTTATTCTCATTTGATCTCAGAGCAAAGTGCGTGTTTATGACCAGTTTTGTGTTTTAGGTGTCTAATTGTATGGCGTGGTTGCTGATGAGTATGTACACGTATATTTTATGTGTGTCAGTGTGGGGTGTGTGTGGTGTAGTGGGGTGGCAGTGCGTGTGCGTGCGTATGGTGAAGTGTGTCTCGCGCGCGATGTTTGGTGGATGGAATGTACGGTGGTGTGATTTTGGTCATGTGATTCAGTAGTTTTCGTTGTTCAAACGTTGCCTTATGAAAAATAGTCTGGTTGGGTGTTAGGTGTTTTGTTGGGTGTTAGGCACGAGTGTGGGGCGTAGTGGTGCGGGGGCGGAGTGCGTGCGTATGTGGCATTACTGTGTTATGTCTGTGGTGTCTGTGGGTATAATGCACGTTTTGTGATTTCGGTCATGTCTTATCAGTATTTTTTTCGTTTTGTACTTTAACTGCACAATCTTTTGTTATATGTTTATTTATTATATTTTTATTAAATTTTAACTTAATGTTAAAAATTCACCCGTACATGCATTCGATTTTAACCTTTGTGTATATGATAAAGAGTATTAAGGTCATCTTCATTTCCTAAAAAATGGCCGTTCTTAACTTAAACCGTTCTCGAGTTATGAGCGTTTCTGTGAATTTTGTACATGATTTTTCGACCTTTGATACAATCTTGTTCATAAGTCCTTGGAACACCTGTTAATATTGGCATTATGAAGGAGATAATAGGCTTGAAACGCATTTGTAACTATAACTTTCTTTCCCCCTCCCCATTCCCCTCCCATCTAGTGTTGAAAATAAAATGGTGCGAGATTGCTCAATTGTGTCGTGCTCATGAAACATTGAAATGAGGGGGCGGGGGAACCAAAATTCTAACACAAAGTGTTTCAACAATTTTGTTTGAATCAAGATTGTTAGTTGCTGAAATTTATCCCTCCGCAACATAATGCGACTCAAGTAAAGCCTAATTTTCTACACATACAAAAGAAAATTAAAGATTTGAGTTTTTTCAAAATCGTGTTGTGAAAGAAATATGGCCGCCAATTATTATAATTAGGGCATTATAGGCAATCACGTTTATTATCATACCATTACCATAACAATGCATAATAAAATACCCAGAAACACCATATGTGCCGGCATGTGCCCAATGAATTGAGCAACTTTGGAACATAATGTTCTAAGATAATTTGATTTTAAAAAAGGACAAAAACATTACGAAATGCCAAAAAAATCTAAATTTGATTATCAATGCCCATTGTTTAAATAATCACCGTATATTTTCCAGAAAGATCAATTTCATTTCCCAATCTGCAGTGGGGATGTTGCAAGACTTGTGTAGGCCTACTTGTAGGGTTTCAAATTTCAGGTTTAATTACGGTCACGCAATTAGCCAAATTAGGTCAAAATAATTTTTTGTTGAATTGTTGGTCAGTATTAGCCATTTGGAGTATTGTATCCCCTCTCGTATCGACCCCCATTTTATCGGTAAACCAAAAAATTACAGATGGAACCCGTTTGGCAACCCCAGACAGGGGACAATGTGAACACCACCCCGAGCGGTGAGAAGAAACTTATAGTAATTAAAATAACTCAATCGAATGTTGTGAGCTCTAAAAATGACCAATTTTAGTGCGAATCGTAGTCACAGATAACATTTCCACCGCAATGACGCCGGCCATAAGTTTCAGCAATCATCTAAGCCACGGCCCCGGCAGTTTTGCCTTGTCCAGGGAGTAACCTAGTACAACGGAGTCATACTGAATTTCGGGCATGTCAGACGAGCTCATCTATCAATCTTTTGACATTTCACATTTACGAATCACCCTCATTTCGGGCCCGACGGGACCAATGTCACAAAAACACGTCGCGGTTCCGAAACCGCTAAATCCCTGGCGGCGAGCGGTGGTTTTACCAAATTTTTAAATAATTCAGCTGCAACTACCCCCTTAAACCCCAAAATCCCCTTAAACCCCAAAAAAACCCCCTTTAAACCTGGGCAACCCCCTTAAACTCGTTCAACCCACCTTAAACCAAACAAGCCCCCTTAAGCCCAGACAACCCCCCCTCCTAAACCGGACAACCCCTTTAAACCAGACAACCCACCTAAACCCCAAACAACCCCCTTCACCAAGGACACACCATTAAACCTGGACCCACAACCCCCTTTAAACCAGACAACCCCACCTCTAAACCCAACAATCCCCATAAACCAAACAACCCCCTAAAGCTGGAAAAACCCCCTTAAAAAAAAACAACAAAAAACCCGGACAAGAAACCCCCTTTTAAACCGGACAACCCCCCTTAAACCGGGACACCCCCCTTTTAACTCGTATTCAACCAACACCTAAACCCCAAACAAGCACCCCTTAAGCCCAGACAACCCCCCTTAAAACCCGGCAAACCCCTTTAAACCCGGACAACCCAACTTTAAACCCCAACAATCCCCCTTTAAGTCCAGGACAACCCCCCTTAAACCCGGACAACCCCTTTAAACCCACAGACAACCCACCTTAAGACCCAAACAATTACCCTAAAATCCCAAACAACCCTTTAAACCCGGACAACACCCCTTAAACACGGACAACCCCCCTTCTTAACCTGGTACAACCACCCCTTAAAAATCGTGCGCACCCATTCCTCCTTAAACCACAACAACAGCCCATTAAGCCCCAGAAACCCCCCCCTTACCCGGACAACCCCTTTAACCGGACAACCCACCTTACACCCCAACAATCCACCTTAAGTCCAGACAACCCCCCTTAAAACCCGGCAACCCCCTTTAAACCAGACAACACACCTTAAACCCAAAACAATCCCACTTAAACCCAACAACACCCTTTAAAGCTGGACACCCCCCTTAAAACCCAGACAACCCCCCCTTAACCGGACAACCCACCTTAAACCTAATCAGCCCGAGAGTACATGATTCCCCCACACCTCCATCAAAGTTTCATCACCAATCAGGAATTATGGATCTTCAGATAGTTTGTTCACAATTTTTTTGGGTGAAATACCCCCAAAGTTAGCCCATAAATATGCAACTTAGCATATTACCCATTAGCAGATCAGGCACGCCACAAAACCTAATCAACGCGAGAGTAAATGATTCCACACCCTCCACCAAGTTCATCAAAATCGGACTTACTTATTACTTCAGAAGGTTGTTCACAGCTTTTTGGGTTTAAAAATACCCCAAAATTAAACTCATTACATAGCAAAATTAGGTACCTAATTAGCCATATGCCACGCCCATTAATCTAATCAGATGAAGGGCATGGCAGTCCGATCCCACCACCAAAGTTAACATTCACCATAACCCTTATGGGTCTCATGTTTTATCGCGTTCACAAGATTGGGTTGGAAAAAGACCCCAAATTAATCATTATTATGCAAATTAGGTAACTAATTAGCATATGCCACGCCCATAATCTAATTAGATGAAGGGCATGCGTCCGATCCCACCCACCAAGTACATCACCATAAAACCTTATGGGTCTCATGTTATCGCGTCACAGATTGTGTTGAGAAAAACCATACACCAAATTAACTCATTAATTATGCACATGATATTTCTAAGTGACCAAAGCAAGCCATGCCATGCGCTCCTCTTCGCAACTCGAGGTTTTTACAGTTCAAAATGCACTGACCTTTATACATGTAGTCGAACATCAATGGGCTGTATTCCACTTGCGCGCGGAGGAAAAGTACTGGGGATTTTCCCATGTTCATGACGATCCTGGCTGATATCTCATCTTTATCAAGGATTCTTATTTCGGAAGACACAGTTGGACATGGGTATTCACAAGGTATTCACTGAGATGCGGTGCAGATTTAATTAGGTCAACACTGATGAAAAACAAGCAAGCATCAAGTCAGGGGGAGGTCGATGAATATAAACGAAGTCGATTTCAACATTAAAACTCATAGGGTATTCTCGTCATCGTAAAATAGACAAACAGGAAACTAAAACTAAAAGCCTTAAATCAGCTTATGTCTGTAAATACACCTCTCCTCGATCAGAAGTAATGGGGGCTCTGACGACCCTCCCCCCTTTTCGGTCACTACTACAAAGCGGACCCGGATGTTTTTCATTGCCATGATTAATTACGTCACTCAGCCTGGGGATCTCCCAGTTGTACGATTTACGCCGAGAGGAGTTTCCAGTTTATTCTCACAATTCTTTTACCCGGGGTCCCCAGTTGTGCCAAATTGTAAAATTAGTAACAAATGTGCATTTTTTTTCTCTGCAAATTTGATCAGAAGTTCTCAAACCCAGTATCAAAGTGAAGGGAGGTGCAAAATCCCAAATTTTTTTAATGTCCCCTTCAGCAAGGTTTGGTTCACTCGCAAGTCAAACACCAATAGGAAAAAAACGGGACGGTCAAGTAATGTGCGACAATTATGCAACCTTTTGTTTTGAAAATGACATATGTTGAATTTTTAATGCCCACAAAACCTTGATCTGATATATATATACGATGTTCTGATCTTGATAATTTTCTTTTTAAAAAAAGAAAAAACCTAAAAAATTAAAAAAAAAAAAAAAAAAAATATTTCCAGTATTAAAGATGCACCCCTTCTAAAAACCGGGTGCGTTGTGTACAATCAACATCGCCAAGGTAAGAAGCATAAACTAATTATATGCAAAGAGACGACCTTAACAGGTGTGACCCTTCCAGCCCAGGCAACCGCAGGGCGGGGCCTGAACCAGGGGTCAAAGAAATGTTGACGAAAGTTGAATGGGTTGATAGGAATTCATTCATGCAAAAGTTTCAAATCACTCATATTCGAAAATCTCAACAAGGAAGATTATAATGGTAATAGGAAGCTTATTTTAGCGGGTGCCGATAGATACCGAGACGTCCACTTTACAATCCGACATGCTAAAATGAAAGATGAAAAGACGCGACTTTGGGACGACATTGTAATATATCATCGTAAAATTCAAGAGGGTGCAAAAGAGCAAGTCCTCATTCGTTACCATTATTTTTAAACAGGTCAACCCCCGATTTACACTACCCAAAGTGATTGGCTTTCAGATAGTTATGAATGTGGCGACGGGTAGAGTTGGACACATCGCATTCAAAGAGGTGGGTCTACGAATTCTCAAACAATATCCAAAAATCTGATCCAAAGAATTCAAAATTAAGCCCAACAAAGCATATGCAACACTTCCAAACAAAACAAAAACATCAAAAACTACCAGTCCCACCAATCGGATATGCAAAAGAAAGAAAAAAAGAACAAAACCAAAAACGTTCTTTACCACCTTAATGAAATAAAGCGTCCCAAAAACCAATACCAAGTGTTTCCCAGGTGCGTCCCACGCTCGACCATACCGTAGAGATAGCCAAATCAAAAGAATGTTACCATTTACAGTCACAGGAATCAAATATGGAAAAAAAAAAAAACAAGTAAGAAAATCAAAGTCAACTGGGTAATCTAAATCAAAATCATCACAATGCAAAGCTAACTAATATATAGAATTATATTTAATCGAAAACGGAAGCTAGTCTAACGTATGATGGTAAAACCAGAGAAAGAAGATGTACATATAAATCAAAAATCGATAACACCCCTCTCTCCACACACACAACATATGGCACAAACAGCACGATTCCTGGCCGTGATTATATTCTTGCTTCAGGTACTGGTGTATATATGGGCATCTTTGAAAATTGAGTGCACACACTCTTGGACAACAAAAACATGTGCGGGGATGTATATAACCTTTGTTTTTAATGTATTTTTTAAACATTAATAGCTAATACAAAAACTGAAATGTTTACCTAACTCGTTATATGATCTATAAACGTTTAAACTTTTAAGTCAGATCATCAACCAGAGGCAGTTTAACAAAGATAAGAAATAATAAATATTGCTGTCTGAATGATGTTTGTTATTTTACACCACTTACGGGTGGTTAGTCAAAGAATTATTCCGCCCGCGTATAAGTTAAGGTAAGTTTATCGAACCGTTTTCCTCAGGGTTGGCCGGTATTTCCAGCCCGGCGAACATACCGCGGTGGTAAAATACCGGTATTACGGTAAATACCACCAGCATATTTTGGCCACAAGGGAAATACTGGGAAATACGGGAAATACTCAAAAAGTGGACACTTTTCAAAACTTAATTTTCTTTAAAATATTATGAAAATTAACTAACAAACACAGATAAGCACTTTGCAATAAAATGAACCCAGGGGGGGGGTGATGGTGTTTTCATTTTTCACAATTGGCTATTGATCAACGTCTTTTGATCGCAGATTCTTGCAATTGCAATTTAATCCATACCTTTCTTCAACACTTATTTAAATAAATCAAAATTAATACAAAAGATAGTGGTTAATCAGCCCACAGATTAGAAACATATTCACTAAATGCCCCAGGTAAAGAGATTTACTTTGCCAGCAGACAGTGTAGTGCCACATGTATGCTAAATTCCAAGTACTGTTAAGATGCACAAGTTAGAACTGGCTGGATGCATAGCAGCTTTTATTCTAATTATATCATATTCTTAATGAATCCAAGGAATCATTTATCTTAGTGTAGGTGGTCCTTGTTTTCAGACATGTAAAACCCAAACAACTATTAATTGGATGTCCAGGCCGTAATTTATAAAAAATAAGAGGAGGAAGCTAGTAAACTCTCCAGAGTCATTTAGGTGCACAACAAGGGCTCAATTACTTGAATGTCATAGAAAAAAGGCCTTCAAGTAAATAAGGAACTCAACTTATTGAGCTACTGAAAGGACTGTTGAGGAAAGCTGTAAGAGCTCTGGAGCAATTGAGCTCCCTAGAGAATAAAGTTTTGATGGTCCAAAATAATGTTGAGGACCCACACCAGGGGAGCCTGCATTGATTATCTAAATTCATTCTATGCGTGTTGTTGGTTTATCACAATCCAATTAAGTGGAGTTGAGTTGAACTGAATTAAACCATGAAAAAAATACCCAATTATCACCACAAACATTATAACTGTAACAAGTAGTATTGAGGTTAACCCCATGAATTTTTGGGTCTTCAAAAATTTACTTACATCCTATAGTATTTCCCGTGGTATCGGACAAGGTTATTTACCAGTATTTCCCACTATTCCCGGTATTTACCAGTATATTTCCGGTATTCCCACTATTTTTCCCGCCTAGGTGGGAAATAATAGTATTTCCCGGGAAATTTGCCCAACCCTGGTTTTCCTAGTCATTAACAACTCCTGTTACAGTGGTCAAATTTGACAAGGGTACACATTCGGCCAGCGAAAAATTAAGTTCACGTGAAAATACGTTATTATTGAACATATCCAAATTGATGCAAAATGCTTCATCCCTATGACGCATGATCGGATTAAAACTGACATAATTGAAAGCCACTTTTCCAGGTGTTGTTCGGGCGAGATTTAAAGAACAAAAAATGCATCGATCAAGTCGTCCTCAGTATCATATAGGCTTACTACTAGTAGTTAGCCAAAATGAATCCCAGGCTTTCTGGCTTTCCTTAATTTGGTTAAAAGTAAAATTTAAAATGAGTACAGAATTGCCACAAAAGAATGATAAACTGGACAAACATTTTAAGAAATTTCTTCAATATTGATGATGAATGGATTTATTATAATTTTTCTGTACTTTTTTTCCTTTGGGGTTAAGGCAGTATTTTTAGAGTGGTACAGCAGTCGTGGAGTGCTTTTTTGTTTTTTGGTGTATGTGACCTGTGAGTGTTCTTTGTGCTCTGTGTTTTTGTGTGGTGTGTGTTTGTTTTTTTTGTCTTTGTTTTCCGATGCATTTTGTAAAAGGTGAGCCACCCCGGTAATATGATTCTGATTTTGCTGGCACTTTCTGTGCCTCACATATTACTGTCTGGGGTTCCTTATTTTGCCTCACTGTGATTCTTGACCACTTTTTTGGTTGCTTTAAGAAAAGCATGATTGTGCGGAAAAAAGTCCATATGGAGAAGTATATGAAAAAGAAGAAGAAAGGTCAAAATTTTAAAGGATCATAGCTTTTTTGGCAAACGGAGCTATCTACATACAACTGCATTATGAGAGCTCTTTTGAATACTACTTCCCTAACAAAAAAATATGGACGAGTTCTGCCATATGATAATCCCTTTAAAAGAAACTGTCATATGAACAACGTCCATAAGCGGAAAATATTGTTTAGCCATTACAGGTCGACATTAAACTGACTTAAAAGTCTAACTTAAAGGCTCATAACTTGAAACGGAGCACTATGGACATACGAACTGCATCATGAGATATGCAGCTCTTTAAAATACAGCTTTTCCAGAAAAAATTGGACAGAGCTCCGCCATCTGACAAGCCCCATTCAAGGAACTGTCAGTAAAAAAATCTAAGTCATTAGGAGTATTTTCT